>JAWWEU010000038.1:4173237-4196560 GCA_035583155.1 Acropternis orthonyx | reverse complement strand
ACCATCCCTGGAGGTTTTTAAACTGAGGTTGGATGTGGCACTGAGTGCCATGATCTAGTAAACAGACTGGAGTTGGACGAAGGGTTGGACTCGATGATCTCGGAGGTCTTTTCCAGCCCAATCGATTCTATGACTCTATGATTCTATGATAAATGGTGGTCAGGATTAGGGAGGATGACCTTGGGCCAAGATACAGGTCCATGCCTTTGTGGCAGTGCAAATGATTGTCCTTTAAAGAAAGCACTGTTGGGCCACAGCAGAGCACTGGCTGTCGAGTAGGAGTGGGAGTGCAGGTTGATTCCTGGATCCCGTTCTGTGCACATCAGTGTCTCAGGCAAGTGCCGCGAGCTCCGGTCCCTCTGCGCAGCTCCAGTCTCATCCAATTGCTGCTGGAACAAGGCTCTGACAGAAGCAGAGGCGCGCAGGCGAGATGAGGGATGCATCCCCACCGTGGCCCGAGCGGGGGAATTGGGGCAGGAAACATCACAGATGGGCCGGTTCCTCCCGGGTTCCTGTCCAGTCCACGTTAGCAGACTTGTTTAAATGTCACGGAGCCACAGTAGCCACTCCAGCCTTTCAAGCAGCAGCTTTGAGCATTGCCAAAGAGAATCTTGTCCCTCCCTCCCCCCCCAGATTTTTTGAAAGATTCATGTGCTTTAAGATGATCAAAGCTGAAATCCAGGCTCCGAAGGCCGTGACAGGAATGTTTTGTGTGTGCCAGGGCTGGTAGACGAGCAGGTTCTTTGAAAGGGAACGCGCTTGTCAGCTCCCACCAAGCGGCTGCATCGCTTCAAAGGAGCCTGGGAGAGTTTCTGGTGTTGACAGGCACAGACATGCTGTTCTGTCTCTTTCCCTCCCCTCCGCTCCTTGTGTCTCTTCCTAGTCCTCTTTCTCCTCTGCTCACTCTTCTCCCGTTCATCTCTCTTCCCATCTGTCACTCAGTCTTCCTCCTCCCCACCCCAACTCTCTCTGCTGCTTCCTCTTCCCCACATCACCATCCTCTTCCTCTGCAGCAGAGGCAGTTCTCTGAAGCCCTCTCCTTTTGGTAGTCCCACCTCTTCCATTGCTGCTCCTCTGCTTTATATTCATGCAAAGCTGAGCCTTTCCATGATTCACCCACTTGTTACAGCAGGGAGGACCAGGGCCTTTCATCTCCTTGAGTGCCAAAAGCCCGGAGCTGCTCCTTGGATGGACTTGGACTGGTGGATTTGGAGCAAGTGCTGCAGTGGGGAGAGTGTTCAGCCCTTCTTGCTCCCTGAGAACTGGTTCAGTCCCTTCAGCTTGTCCTTAGCCCCCTGAGCCTCAGAGGATGTGCTTGTCCTTTGCTGGCCTTTAAGGGCAGGTCATGGAAATGCTTAACGGAAAAACCCCCGAGCAAAGACCACGCTGGTTTTCCTTCCCCAGATGGCAGGCTTGAGGTGCCAAGACCCCAGACAGCACTGTCTGGTTGCTTCTGCGGTCTGACAAAAGCAGCTTTTAAGCTGTTTGTTGCAGCAAACTGATGTGCCCATGAGCAAGACCCCCACTAATTAATTAATTGCCGTTCGGTCCCACATTGTGTGCCTGTGTGACCTGCTGGTAAGAGAGCTGAGGGTGTCCTGCTTCCAGTGACTGGGATTCTTCTTGTTTTTTGCAGGTGCAGCTGCAGGCTCAGCCTTTGGCAGTAAGTAAAACCCTAACTGAAATGCTGGCATTTAACACCTCGGTGCATGGTCCTTGTGGATGTCACTAGGAAAAAAAAGAAGGATGGTTATTTTCTGTCCATTATCATTTTCCAGGCTATAATTCTTCCCTAATTGTGCCTCATTTTCTGTCTTGTCAAGAGTCTTATATTTTCTTCCTTTGACTTCAGTAGCCTCATTTTGCCACTTCCTCTGGCATGGTTTCCCCCCATGAGGTTCGTTAGTATGGCAGCCGGAAAGGAAATAAAAAAAGACTCTTCAAAATCACCAGCGCTCGCTGTGAACTCCCCCCAACCCCCCAGGATTGCAGAATTCTGCTCTGAGAAGGAGCTGGGTGTGAATTATTTGGCATAGAATCCAGTCTGGGTCACCTTGGGCTATCAATAAAAAACCATATAGAGTGTGTGTACATCTGTATGTACACGTGTATGTATATGAACATATGTCTGTGAAGTGTCAGCAGCAAAGGCAGCAGAGCTCAGTGGGGATTTCTGCTGCAAGATTGATGGGATGAGAGGACTCTTTATTTAACAAAGCTGGAGGTAGTTTGATATCAAAGAGCCTGGAGTTTTGGGTAAGCAGAAGCCTGGGTTTGAATTCTGTGGCTCACAGTTCCCCTCCAGAAGAAACAAATCAGAGAGCTGAATGAATAATGAATCCTTTGGTTTGCAGGCAAGTGGGAAGAATTGGAGGAGAAATAATTTCAGAGAAATGCAAATGCAATTAAGAAAAATGCACCTAGTTGAAAAGTGGAGGACAGGTTTTCTGGGTAAATGAACCATATTTAGATTTTAAGCATTTAAATGCCTAAAATAAAAATTAAAAGCCTCTCTTAAGTAATTAAGGATTAAAAAACCAAAATGTTTTAACAGTCCAAAATATTCTTCACCTTTCTGGTCAAAACTGTTTTGATAACTCTTTTTCCCCCCCCCGCCTTAACAAAGCTTGGCATTCTCAGCACTACCTTTGTTTCACTGGAAAATGTTTCCCATCAAAATCTTCTGCTGGGGAAAAGCTTTGGGGCGCTGGGAGCGATGTGCAGGAGGTGGACAGGAGGGATTTGTGTCCAAGGCCAGTTAAGGAGAGATTATTTAGCCCTCATAGGAGACTAGAAGTGACCTAAATCAAGTATTTAAACTAGCTCAGGGCTATTATGAAATTAAGCATGATAATCTGCGTGAAGCAGTGGGACAAACAAGGACAGGAGGGCAGCAGGTGTAAGTTAAGCAGGAATTTGTGTCCGAGTGCTATTTCAGTTCGGGCTGTTGTGGCGCCGCACCCGGAGCTGCTCCCACCTGGCTTCCTGGTCCTACGCCATCCTGGAATTTGAAGGGTGCCAGTGGAAATGAGCAGGTGCCAGTTGGTTTTGATGGTGCTGGGTGGTTTGGGGGTGGCAGAAGGGAATGGTGCTGTGTAGGGATCACAGCTGGGCACGTGGATGCCGGGCATTGGACACACAGCTTGGGCTGGGAGTTCTCCCACCCGCTCCTCACCCCATCCCTGCCCAGGAGTGCCTTCATTTCCCCTCTTCAGGTTAATTGGCAATTAGTTTATGATAGAGCTGTAAGTATTTAAGCCAATATCTGCACCAACAGAGTAAGCTGATACAGCCACAGGCTCCAGCCCCTGCACACACACGTGCCCTCGCTGTGTCCGGCGTCATCGACCTGCCGTCGCCTTAATCCTCTCAGTGCCCCAGTTGTGACCATGCTGAGAAATCAGTCACCAGTTCAGCCCAGCAGCAGCAGCCTCAGGGCTTGTGGGGGCTGGCCAGGAAACCCTCCATCCCCCCCAGTAAGTGCCTCCCACCTCTTCTCTTTGCTTGTCAGCCTATGTTCGACCGCAGCGGGTAAACACCCCAAAAACCACCACTGCAAAAACGACCACCACAACAACGTCCACCACCACCACCTCAACAACCACCACCAGCACCACACCCCTGCCAGCCACCACCACCCAACCAGGTGGGTGCCAGGCTCGGTGCCTCACCTGGAGGCCAGGGCTCTGCTGCCAAGCTCCTCTTTCCAGCTGCTTCCCACGGGGCTGCCGTGTCGGTGGCCCTGGATATCTGCTCTGTAGGATGATAAAGGGACATGGATAAAAATCACCCAGAGTCAGTTCATGTCCCCCAGCCTCCAGGAAGCTCTGGTTTGCTGTTGTCTCTATCCAGCTTCTGTCTAACATGAGCCAGCAGCAAGGTTTATGATCCCTGTGAGAAGAGACAGCTACAGCAGATCCACCTTGAGCCAAGAGAAAACCACCCCATGGGTTGCCATCCCCACTCACCAGCTCTCACTCTGTTGCCATTAAGGCAGCAAGAAGTGAAGCCAGGACTGGATGCTGGGGAACCATTGATTTTCCCATTTTTTCTCAATTTTGTTGTTTTGTAAAACAAAAAAATTTTCAAAATCCATCCCTCCTCAGGCCCCTTGGCAATGCTGTCCTGCACAGGGCTGGCACAGCTGCAAGAGGTGCCCTATTACAGGTCCATCACAGGCAGGGCAGGAAGCCAAGGGAGATTTTACTGTCCCATAATAAATTTAAGCCACATATCTCTCTGGAAGGAGAAGGAACTGCACCCCATCCTGCTCTATCCCTGACCTCCTGCCACCAGGCTCAGAGCAGCCCACGGGCAGGGACAGATCACTGGCTCAAGGGAGAAGCTGCCTCTGTCTGCGCTCCTCTCCCAATCCTGCACCAAGTCCCCGTGGCCACACTCATGGATGCAGTGCCAGGGCAGTTCTCCCAGGGCAGAGCTGCACTCCAGCATTCCCCAGGCAGCTGCTGGACAAGCATCCAGGGAGCGTGTGGGGCTGGAGCTCACACACGTGCCAGGAACATCCTTTCCTAATTTCCAAAATCACCCCCTGGAGGAAAACTTTTTGTCCTTTTTCTGGGGGGGGGGGGGGTTCCTCCTTCCCTCCCCCTCGTGAACAAGGAGACGGCGTTTTCGTTTGTCTTTTGGAAATGAGCAGATAAAACTTAACAGCAGGACATTTTTTTTTTAAGCTTCTCATGGGGGAATTAGACACGCATTCCTCCCCTTGCCATGCTTTCAGGGCCTGATATTTCCCAGGAGGACGTTTTACACCCACAGTATGTTAGTAACAGTCTGTCTGGGGGAGCTGCCAGAAGCCAGTCAAAGAGATAAGGAAACTTGATTGCATGTTTATGCAAATATAGATATATTCATGGAAGTACCCTGCTTGAGGAGTTAATCAGGAAGCTGAGGCCTTAGGACCAATTTCCATGGAGCTGGAGTGACCCTGGAAAAAAAAGTGCAAGTCTCAGCTCTGTTAAGAATTGTTCCTCACCAAGGTCCACGCTGTACCTGTGCAGGAGAAGGATCCTCCACCCACCCTGCCCAGAGCTCACACCATCACCACAGCCCCAGCAGTGGCAGGTGGTCACATCTACAGCCACACCAGGCACTTGGGGTCACCTGATTTTTATCCATGCTCACCTCTAGCGACATTTTAGGTCTGTTTTTCTGCTGTGTAGGTGTGAGTGGCGTGCTTAGTGACTCTCTTGTGTCTGATTTGCAGTGCTCTGCCTTGTGTCACACATCTGGCACGGGCAGGATGGCATCTGTGGGGCTGGGGGTGGTGGGGATCATCTCTCCTGCCACACTGCTCGGAGGGACCTACAGACATCATGCACCTTGGGGTTTATTCCTTCTCCAAAACCTGCTTTCCTGGGCAGAGAAAATGTTTTCCTGATGCTTTCCTTCACTGATGGCAAGGGACAAAATTAATAAATTGCAGCCCAGCTGCCAGTTCCCTGCCTTGATACAGTCAGGCCTGAGCTCCTCGCTCCTTGCCCCCATCCAGATCCCCATCTGTGCTTCTGCAGGGCCAGGTCCCACCCCAGAGGGGTGTGCCTGGGAGTCAAGACAGTCCCTGAAGGGGCTGCTCCATGTAAGAAGGCAGCCAGGGCCACCCAGCAGCTCTTACCTGGGCCACGTGCTGGGTTTGATGCCAAAAGTCCACCCTGTGCCTTTGACCAGCAATAGGGAATCCAGGCCCAGCCTAATTCTGACCTACTTTAGGCCAGAGACGCTCTCCCTCCTCCCTGCAAAACATAAAGTATCGCTTTAAACACCATGATATCCCCAAGGGGCTGCAGATTTAACTCACCTGGACCTCAAGGGAAACACCTTGTTGAAGAGGTGACCCCTGGAGCTCCTGGTGGGACACAGGTTTGCAGGAGACACAATAACTCCAAGCGGGGTCAGAGTCCCAAAGTGAGATGCTCTGTGGTTACCTCACTTCTGAGCTTTAGAAGCATTAAAATCCCTCCTTGCTTTAAAGCCACCTCAGTCAGCCAGACATTTAAAAAGGTCCCGTCAGAGCCCTGCCCCATCCCTGCGCTGTTTCACCCTCTAATTGTCACACTGTCTTCTGCCCTCTGAATTTCTTCTTCCCACCATAAGCAAGCATCGTCAGACCAGCCTCTGAGTTTGCTGCCTCTGTGCCCGTGACAGAAACACAGAAAAAACCAGGTATTTAAAGCCAGCCCGGCGTGTTTTTCCCTTCTCCTTCGTGCCTCCGCACACCAGTGGGTAGCAGCAAGGCAGAAAGCAAAGCTGCACGTAGGCTTAGAGGAGTAGATTAGATTTGGGTTGTCTCTGGGTTGCATGGAGCTGCTAGACATCTGCTTCCTTTGGCTGCTCGTGGTGTTTGCCGTGGTCAAGGTGGAGCTGTGGTTTTTAGGATGTTTTAGTGCCCGGTCACCCGTTGTGCGGTGAGAGGAGACAGAAGGATGAGTTCGTGGGCAAGGTCTGCGGTCTGAAGGCAGTCAGGGCTGCCAAAATGGGTAGAAGAAAGGGAAATTGCAGAGTTACCTTAAGGAGGATGAATTAAGTGCTATTCTCCTTTGCCTTCTGCAGTTCTGGTGTTTCAAAACCTTCCTTGAAGCCTGTCAGATTCTTCCCTGCCATTTGTTACATCTTGCCCGTTGTTCAAAACCAGCCAAAAAAACAGTTGGGTTTTTTTTCCCCTCCCCCTGTGTCAGTTTTCCCCCCTCTGATTCACGGCAGTTTCAGCAGTGCCGTTTCACCTCTGGGAAAAACAGAACCAACCTGTGCCCTGCTTGGTGGTTACAAAGCTCCAGCAGAAAGTGAGCACTGACAGCCTGGCTCTGTGCAGGCCCTGCAGAAAGGGGACCCCGGGTTTATGTCTTGAGAAGGACTTTTTCAGGGTCCCCCACTACTCTAGCACTTTGGGGTTTTGCTGTGAAGTGTGACTTCTTGGTTCGGTTTATTCCGCTTCCCCAGAAACCCACCGAGAACAGCAATTTCTATCAGAGCTGCCCAGAGTTTCCATTTCTGTGAACTGGGTCTGGGGCCAAAACGTGTCTCTCCCCCTCCCAAAATGTAAAACTGTCCATTATGGCCCAGAGCTACAAGGGAAAGGTTCCCAGGATAATGAGCATTAATAATTTTCCTGGCTCTGTAAATGCGATTGAGTGGAGGTGTATGTGAATGACTAAAAAGCAAAATGCCTCCAGGGCTGTTTTTTATTGTGACTCTAATTAAACCCTTGCCAATTTGCACGGGGCTTTTTTCATATTCTCCTTAACACCATATTAATATCAATTGGTTTCCACTTTCCAGCTGAAAAGGACAATGTCTATCACCTTCTCTTACAGCTCATCAGTAGAAAAATAATTTTTTTTTCTTTTTTATTCTGTATTGTTTATCATCCCCTTGACAAGGCTGGGAAATCACATTTCTCTCCTACTCGGGTTTGTCCTTTGAAACTTGGCAAGGATCAAGAGATTTTTTTTTATTTTTTTTTTCCCTCCTCCTCCTTATGTTACCCAACTGGAGCTTGAAATTAATAATACGGCTTTTCAAATTCTTAGCCCTTGGTTTGTTTTCTAGCAAACCTGAAGATTGTTACCAATATTGAGGAGCTGGGGAGGGGGATGGAGCCAATGGGGGTTTGCAGGGAAATCAAACAAGTGAGCTATAAATGTCTTGCTGGTTTAATTTCCCTGTAGTGGCTCGCAAATTGGTATTTTCTGAGGGAAGAGCAGAGGCTGAGGGAGGGCTTGGAAGTTCGGATTAGGAACCAGGAGTTGGTGCCTCCATCCCAAGACACTTGTGCTGTTTCTCAGCGCTGTTACTTCACAGGGGTGCGGAGCAGGAGATCCTGGTGCAAACACGCGAGCAAACCCCCGCGTGTTGGACCGGGCTTGAGAATGGGCAGCTCAGCACCTGCTGCCATCCTGCCCCTCCCAATCCAAGGGCTTCCTGGCCCCTCCAAAACCCGGGACACACCAACCACCCCTTGCCAGCAGCAGTGCTGGCATGGAGCAGGCGTGAGAACCCGCGGGGCACAGGGTTGGGGCGGTTTGTTTTGGGGCTCTGGCTGCCCCTCGGGGTTCCGCAGGGCACCAGCTCCCCCAGCACTCCCAGTAACACAACTCTCCCCTCTGATCACTCCGAGACTACACCGGCTTGTCAGCGGCTGCCCCTTTGCAGGTTGGCTCTCCCCCAGCCAAGACTGGCCCAGGAGCAGAAGGTAGGAGCCACGTGGATCCTTCCAGGGAGAACCAGCTCCTGGTGCTCAGAGAATGCTTTAGTTTCTAGCTCTGAATCTCTGCTTTCCATGCCTCTCTCCTCTCCCACCTGGGAAAAAGCTCGGGGTTTGCCTGTGCCCTACACGCAGCTGGGGATCTGGTGAGGCTGGATTGAGCCTCGGGGTTTAGTCGTGTACATGAGAGATGAGGATGGTAAGTGGTAGAAGAGATTGTTCACAGCTTGCTGCTGGGGTGAACGGAGAGGAGCATGGAAATCCTGTCATCTCCCAAGAGCAGAGCCTGTTTGTAGAGCAGAATCACTCTGTAAATGGATAGGCCTGTGTTGTCTAGAGCATAGATGCCTTCTCGTGTCTCCTGCGTGACTGCCTAAGGTGAGCTGCTCCTGGTGGGAGCCTTGGGAGGCTTCACGCTGGCTCTAAGGCTGAAGTTTCTCCCCCTCAGGGTTCCCACCAGCATCCCAGAGCCCGTAGCTGCTCCAGCTGTAGAGACTGGCATCCCTTCCAGTGCAGAGCACAGCACCCTGGGGCTGTCTCTGGCCTCCCAGAGACAAAGCTGTGTTTGATGCAGCAACAAGGGATGGGGCCACCCCACAGCCATCGAGGCCGGGTGGTGCTGACAGCCTGTGCTGGACAAGGAGGGCTCTGCTGAGTCCTGACAGTGGTCTGCAGGCTTGGCTTCTCTCCATGCCTGGGCAGTGTGAAGACCACATGCCAGCACTCAGCCATTCAGCAGCTCCCACATCCTCCCCTTAGGAATACTTTTCCTGCCTCTCTTCGCAGTTAAAAATGCCAATTTTCAGGAGACTCTGTCTCTCATTCCTGCTTCAGCACATCCTCAACCAGATACAGCTCTGCCCACTCACCCACCCTAGAGACCTGCCTAGAGCTTCCAGTGTCCCTTTGCCACCTTTTCAAGCAAACAAGGGGGGATCTGTGTTAAATCTGATGTTCTCTCTGATGCCACCTGTGATGACCCCCCCACCACAGCAGCACTTGGACGCAAGCTGAAGCCACCAGACCCTCCCAAGAACGTGCAAGGTAAGGCTGTGCCCATCCCCAAGGTTGGGGCAGGACAAGTGACTCACGCAGGTGGTTGTAGCTGACAGTGCCCACCCAGTGCCTCTCTGAGCATCACAGCACATGCAAGGGCTTGTGTTCCACAAAAAACCCCAGTGGGATGTGTTCCCAAACACCCTGTGGGACCTCAGTGCTGCTCAGCCTTGCCCCTCACTGGGGTCACCAAAGCTCCAACCAAACCCCATCAGCTCCATGGCTTTTACCCCCAGTGTGGGGTCCTTCCATGTGGGACGAGGGTCTGGGTGGCAGCACAGCCCCCGGGGAGCACCATCCCAGCTGGGACAGCCCCTTTTCCTGAGGAGACAGCCCAGCCCAGCCACGGTGGGCTGGCCCTGGGGGCCCTCTCCCCACCACAGCACTCAGATGTTGTTTTATTCTCTGGCATAGCGGCCCCGAGGAGCAAACCAGGGCGCACAGCACACTCTGCAGGCAAGAGGCACGGGAAGAAAGCAGGTACGTGCTGGTGGGGACGGGCCAGGCTGGAGCATCACCTGCTCTGCAGGACCCTGGAGCACCCCCTGCCAGGTCCCACCTCCGTGGCACTTGTCCTCCTCGCAAGCTTTTTGGGTGCCAGTTGGCGTGACTGCCACCAAACCAAGGGCAGGGCCAGTGGATGTTTTTAAGCTGTTCAGTCTTGTGGATCCTTATCCCAAACAACCCAATCCACACCACCAAACGTGCATAAAGGGGGGGGGATGTGTGAGTAGCTCCACCCAGCTCCACAACAGCGCCGTGCATGGAGGTTTTCAGGCATCAGACTTCGAGGAGGGGAGAAGAGGAGGAATTCAGCAGCTCCCAGCTGTCTGGTGCAGGAATAGATGCCAGCGCTGCCAGAGTGGTGTTCTTGGCTTGGCATTGTTCTCACGGCAGAGCTGCTGGTGGCAGGGGAGGGCGTGGGGCGCCTCTAAGCAGCGAGAAAAAGTGTGTCTCTGGTTTTTCTTAAGTGTCCTCAAAGAGCTCAAAACTCATCCGGCTCAAACCAGACTCTGGCCCAGTGGCTCCTATTGAAACATACAAAGGTAAGAGGAGGCAGCCCAATGCTCCAGGGCTCCTTGTCTTCGCTCAGGTGATGTGGTCTCAGAGGATGGGGAGGGTCCGGCTGTCTCAGCTGTGGTTAGCTGTTAGCTGTATGTAGGAGTGCATCCCTAGACTGAACAATGCTTGGGAATTGCAGCCAGAATAATTTGAGCTGAAATTCTTTGGTTGATGAGGAAGGAGTTGTTTCACAGGAGGTCAGGATGACAACAGACTCTCAGCTCCTCCTCAGGCAGCTGTGAACCATGGGGGAAACCTCTGCCCTGCTCCATCTTCCCTGGTCATCATTTCATTGAGACGAGTCTCCTTCTCCAGTTGCATGTGCACGTCAGCTCATACCCTTCCCTCTCATCCCTCTGCCATCCCTTGAATGTTTAATGTTGCTGTTTGGAACAAAGCCCCAGCTCTGAGCCTTCCTCCTCCTCTCCAGAGGCTGGGGAAGCTCAGACCTGGCTGACACTGTTTCTGCCCACATTATCCCCTGTCTGTGCTGGCTGGGAACCTTCTGATCAAGGGCAGCTGGGCCACAAGGAAACTAAGTCACTGCCTTTCCTCCTGTGTTCTACTTTTAAACTCCCAATAAGATCCAGCACCTGGATCTGACACTGCAAGGTTGTCACCATCCCAAGTCATGGTAATAAAAGACAAACACAAGAAGCACATAATCCAATTCCTGTGGCTACAAATTCAGCCTGGCTGGTTGTTCTAACACATTCCCACAGCAGAGAGAGGTCAGCCCTGGGGACAGCAGTGGTGCTTGGCCAAGTGATGGTGTCATCTCCCACCCCACCAGCAGCCTTCAGGCTGTGCTGTGCCGTGCCAGGCAGCCCTGGTTCAAACCTTCACACACCTGCCCACCAGCTTTTGAAGGACCCCACAAGTGCCATGCTGCTTGTGTAGACACATTTTAAACTTTTAACCTGAGAGTCACTACCCTTAACAAGCAGCGTGGTCTTGGGAGGTACAACAAGGGACACAGAGGGGAAAGAGCCAGAGACAGGAAGGAGACACCTGGAGACCCTGAGGCTTGAGTTCCACTCGAGCACCCCACTGGCCAGTCTGCTCCATGCCCAGCGAGGCAGATCCTTCACCAGGGCTCTGCAGCCCAGCTCAGCTCCTCACGGGTCCTGCAGCCCTCACAGAGCCAAACCCAGTCACTGAGCTCTGCTCATTAACAAGGCAGCTCTGTCATTAACACCTGACTCCCCTCCACTGCACTCCCTGAAAGAGATCCTGTTCTGGGACTGCCAGGGGCTGGCTCCCACCTACCCCACACCCCAAGGGGACAGAGACCCTCACCCTGCTCTGCTCTCCGAGCCATGAGTTCCAGCCCAATCCCCTAATGCCAGTGAAGAACAGCCACTGCTGTGTGCCCTCATCCTGCCCAGCCCAGCCCTGTGTCAGTGGCTGTGGCATTCCACCCAGGCAGGAGCATCTTCTCCTCCCAGTGCCAGGGAGGGTTCCCCTGGCCCAGCTCCCTCCTCCTCCCCACAGACTGTGAGTGCTACGGGCACTCGAACCGCTGCAGCTACATCGACTTCCTGAACGTGGTGACCTGTGTGAGCTGCAAGCACAACACGCGGGGCCAGCACTGCCAGCACTGCCGCCTGGGCTTCTACCGCAACAGCTCGGCCGAGCTGGACGACGAGAATGTGTGCATAGGTGAGTGTGCCAGCCTCGGGCAGGGCCACTGGGATGGGGCCTCAGTCTATGGGGTGGCCTCAGCTCAGCCCCTCTCTGCAGGGTGGTGTGCCCACCTGCATTGCAGGTATTACGGTCTCTGCCCCCTGTCAGCAGCTCTTCCCTGCAAACAAAGCCCAAATAATGTCATAGAATCACAGAGCGGTTTGGGTTGGAACATAACTCATTACAAACCCCTTCCACGACACCACATTTCTCCAAGCCCTGGCTCTGGCCACTTTCAGGGATGGTGCATCCACAGCTTCTCTGGGCAACTTCTGCCAGGCCCCCCACCACTCTCATGGTAAAAAAAACCTTTCCAACTGGATCCAGTTGCATTGCTCACCCAGGAGGGGCTCAGCTCCTTTGCACCCACAGCTGTTTGCACTGCCGGGGTGTCTCAGGCCACCATGTCCTTCCTTGGTCCATAAGGTCCCTCCCATAGCACATTGCCCAGCTTTTCCAAAGTCCCCAGCGCCTCCCTCGGGGAATTGTCACACTCAGAGCCCCCAGGCAGGACAGGCACTGACCTCCCTGCCTTTGGCCAGAATGTAACTGCAACCAGATCGGCTCCATGCACGACCGCTGCAACGAGACCGGCTACTGTGAATGCAGGGAAGGCGCCACGGGGCCCAAGTGCGACGACTGCCTGCCCAACTACTACTGGAGACAGGGCTGCTTCCGTGAGTACCTGAGCCCGGGCACGTGGGGATGGGGCCGGACAGGAGGGGCACCTTCAGCTCTGTGGTGCTCGGGGCGTAGGGTGAGCAGATTCCAGCTGTTCCTCCCAACTCCAACATGTGGAGTTTGCCCCTCCTGCTGTGTTCCTCTGGCCTTGGAAGTGCTCTGGCGCTACGAGGGTTGGATGATTGAACCACTGGGAGATAAAAGCTTCTGGCTCCTGCTGCAGTCAAGGGGTTTAACACCCGCACCCTTCCCTCCGACCCTCCCCTCTCGCCTTGCAGCCAACGTCTGCGACGACGAGCTCCTGCTCTGCCAGAACGGCGGCACCTGCTACCAGAACCAGCGCTGCATCTGCCCCGTGGGCTTCAAGGGGGTGCTGTGCCAGCAGTCCAGGTGTGAGGTGGACAAGAAGGACTGTGACGGTGCCCCCGGCGTGGGTGGCAGCCTCGGCACCATCACCCTGGGGGTGCTGGCCCTGCATCTGCGTGGCTGGGTGGACCTCTGAGCCCGCCGGGCAGGGAGCCCAGCCCAGGCACGTCACCCGAGGGACCCGGGGAGCCCCAGCTAGCGGGTGGCTCTCCCCACCGTCTCCTCTGCCTTCCTTCACGCTAGGACTTGCACAACTTTGGGCCCACGTTCCCAGCAGAGGTACCAGGGGCTCACCCGTCGCAGCCGGGTGGGGACCGCACCAGCCCGTGCCAGGGACACGGGCACGTCCTCCCCTCTGCACAGGGGGCTCTTCCCTGCCCCACACGGGGGCCCTGGGGCCGCCGGGGCCCCGCTGAAATAGTGCCGCGATCCAAGGGAGATTTTTTTTATTATTACTTTATTGACTTTGGTATAGGCTGGGGTGTTCTTTTTATTTTTCCTCCCCTTAGTGTCCTGTTTGGAAAGAGCCTGCCATGACAACTCCAGAGCCCTGCAACACAAAGGAGGGGGAGGGGGGATAAAGGGGGACTCTGGTCCATCCCTGCCGCATAGTCCCACATCCCACCCTCGGCCTGGCCTGGCCACGCACATACTGTTGCCTACGACTCTAGTTGCTGCATTGATTTTGTATTTTCATTGCTGGGTTTTGTTTTCTTGCACTTATGGAGGACACAGGGGCCAGGAGGCCCACGGTGCGTGAGGAGTGCAGTGTCTTATCCACTCATGCCCAAATAGTGTACGGTCCAGATATTTTTTTTGGTAGAGACTTATTTTTGTTTGGATTAAATTGTATAACAGAACCACAACCTAAAGGGACATTTTACCATGAGCATTTGATTCTGGTGTATCCTCCTCCAGTAAAGCAACTATTAATGGCTGCTTGATCACCACGTTTTCCTTTTTGTGTGCACAGTTAATTACAGGTAAAGAACTTATTTTTTTATTCATAATGTCCTCTTGTGTTTTCTGAGTCCCTACCAAGGTGCACCACATGGTGAGGGAGAGGGGAGGGAGAGAGAGGTTGCCTCATCACTGAGAGCTGTTAATTATTTCTCCTAATTACTTTGCTGAACCTAGGTTAGACTACTAACTGTAGACGATGAACAGAGCCTGAGTGATATATTAAGCACTGGTCCTGTGTGGAAAGGCCATTTCCAAATGAGCCTGTGGCAGGAGAAGGCTGGCTAGTCCAGGGATGCTTCCCAATCCCATTCTGGCTGCCCCTGCCTCCAGTTGCTGCTATGATGCACCTTTTGCAGAAAATGCTCTTTATTTTGAGTATTTTAAAGCAGCCACAGCCTAGAACTTCAGTACAGAGCTCCCAGGGAGTAGATCAACTTATTTAAGGCTCATAAACATGCTCCTCTCTGAGGAGGCATTTGCAACCAAGCACATAAGCAAAGGCAGGAGAAACCAGAGACAAATTATGTAACTCAGCCAGAACTATGGGAATGTCACAAACATAACAGCTTTATTGTTGTCCTTTCTGAAGATTTACTGAGCCAGGAGATGACTGAGTGGAGGATTAGAAGACGGGACATGCCCTCAGCTCCAGCTTGTTGAGCTCTGGGAGGGTTTCCTTGACAGGTGAGCAGCCCTTGGTCCCCATCCCAGCTCCACGACCCTCCCTGAGCCAGCCCAGGAGCCCCACAAAGTCCAGGCTTCAGCATTTCTAGGTCTTGTGTCCTTGCCTGAGTGGAACTCTTATCCAAGAGCTTCACTGTCAACATCTGCTCTGCTTCAACGCTGTCTCTCCCTGGTCCTGTCCCTGCTTGGGGGGGGTCAGTGCCAGGAGCAGCCCCCATTTCCAAGGGCAGGAACCTGCAGCATCTCCCAGCCCCAGCCCTGGATCCTGAGCACACAGAGCCAGTGCCCCTGAAACAGCCACCTCCACAGAGGGGGGACAGGAGCCTGTACTTTGGAACAGGAGAAGAAAACAGGAGTGAAGGTGGAGGGCCGATATTGTCACTTCAAAGAGCAACACAAAGCTGGTGCACATTTTGAGCAGCATTTAACATCAGAGAGGCAGGACACAGGGCTTAGTTAATCCACCATAAAATAAAAGAGGGTTAAAGCTTGCTCTGCTGAGATTTGATCCTTGAGAGAGTGGGCTGGCCCCAGCATTGCCTCCCTGTCTTTATCACTCTCAGTTGATATCGACACTTGCTCTTTCTTTGTATTTTCTGACTACAATAGGCTTTAAATCCTCATGTCACTGTTCTTACAAGTAATAGCAGAGAAAAGACTGTAACAAGATCAAGATCTTTAATGGCACTTCTGG
The DNA here is from genome assembly GCA_035583155.1 of Acropternis orthonyx. Lineage (NCBI taxonomy): Eukaryota > Metazoa > Chordata > Aves > Passeriformes > Rhinocryptidae > Acropternis > Acropternis orthonyx. Next base: position 4,181,147 of record JAWWEU010000038.1, on the reverse strand, counting down.
AAGGTGAAGCAACATTCTCCTTTCCCTGTACTAGTGTTTTTCTCTAGAATATTAGATTAAGCAACAGAAAATTTACTATTTCATAAAGCAATAACCCAGACAAACTCTGCACCCAGCAGATTCACCTTTATTGCAATGCAGGCAGGAACGTGCCAAGCAGCAGCACCAAATTCCTCAAGAAAATAACCTCAGAAGGGCACAACAAAGCTCAGAACAGCCAAGGAATGAAGAGTGCTGAAGGCAGGAGACCACTGCACCAGACCTTTCGAGGTTTGAGGATTGTCTCGTGGTTAATTGCGTGTTGGCTGTTTGGCTGCGGGGTTTTAGAATAATAGAATAGCTTGAATTGGAAAGGACCTTTTAAAGGTCATCCGGTTCAACTTCTCTGCACTGAGCAGGGGCATCTTCAACTAGATGTTTTAAAGAGAAAACATAATTGGCTTCCTAACTCAGCTCCAGAGATGGTGCCACCTCCCTGTGAACCCTGAATACCAGCAATACTCAACCTGCTTTACCCAAAGCCCAAGGGATGGTTCTGTAACTCCCATCAGAAGCAGAATGCTACAGCACAAACCCTCCTGGCAAGACAGGAAAGAAAACCTCTCACCTAAAACTTTTATTTGGTATTTAAGAAAATAATTTAAAGCTTCTGAAAGCTTCAGCACTGAAGCTCCATTAAGTGCAGACATCTGTTAGCACAGGGGTGTGTGCACAAAGAGAACAGAGCATTATTGAAAGAACACAGAGAAACCATCCCAGCAAGTGCCCACAGATCCCAAAGTTCACCTTCTTTAAGACAGAAACATTTGTACATCAGCTAATGCTTCCAAATGGGAGAAGTTGTCCAATGAGCTTGATATTTCACTTGGGGAAAGGTTAACCAAAAGATACTTCTCTTTCTGAGAAAAGCCACTTGCGCTCTTTCAAGAGGTTCCGTGTGCATCCTGTCACCAGCATTTGATTTCGTTTGAAAAAGTTTTTAAATTGCACTTCTGTCTGCAAAAAAGTCACCTCTCCAAACAGCACAAGTAGAGCTTTCGATTTTTTTTCTTGTTTACCTCGATTTCTACTCTGATTTTAACCCTTTAGAGTACCAACAAATCTAAATAACCAAAAGCCCCAAAGCAACAAAACCCTGCCTGATGTAAAACATTTGACCTGCAGTCTCCGGGAGCTGGAGACAGAAGGAGGGGAGAAAATTCCATTGGCACTTCCCAGGTATGTTATTTGGGTTTTTAAAGATGAGGAAGCAGACATCTCATCTGCAGGAGTGATTCCTAAGGAGCCCTGCGGAGGCTGGAGGAGAGAACCAGCACTTCAGTGGGAATAAAGTTAACGGTCTCACTGCCCCGTTCTGCTCTGCAATTGGCTTTCAGGAAAAGCCTCAAATGTAAATAAAATGAAGTATAAAGGAGGAGCTGAGTGTTCTTGCTCAGAAACAAGAGCAGAGGTGGGTTTTGTAGAGCTTTGTGTCCCCATCTTCTGAGCCCCTCTGACAGGAAGCTGGAGAGTTTGGCCACAATGAAATGGCTAAAAATCCCCCCCTGATTTGAGATGCAGAGAAAAGCTTCAGACCCTCCTAAACGGCTCCTTTGGCATTTTGATTCTCTACGTGTTGTGACAAGTTTCACTGCAGGGTGAAACGTGTGAGGAAAGCCTAAACCCACCCATTTTTCCTGGCCAGCAACAACACCAGACTCCAAAAGCTCCATCCTGACCCCACTCTGTCACTTCAGGCATTGAAACAGAGAGGGAAACTGATGGGATTTCTCTGCAGCAAAGGGAGTTCATGCTTCGTGAAACCAGTGACCACACTGGGCAGCTGCACCAGCGCAGCCTGTTGGGCTATGAAATAACCTTTTCTCCATCTTCCCAATAACAGATGCAACGTGCTCTCAAACCCCCCTCACTTCCATCACCCTTTTCCTGGGAGCTGGTGGCAAATTAGCCGAGGCCAGAGCAGACAGGTACATATGGCAAGGAGGTCTCGTGTCAGCGGTATTGGATGTACAAGGCTGCTTAGCTTACATTTATTTGCACTAAAGAATAAGGCAGTGGGCTCCTTTCCAGGCAGCTTAAAAAGACAAGAAAGAGGACCTTTTATATTACTTGGGAACAGACCCATTGTGGCAAGAGACTGTATTATATCATTAACATTATAAATTCCATTTACAATACAGCAGCCATTTCATCCATCATTTATTCATGCAAAAGGGAGAGGACGCCTTGCATTTTTAGGACAGTGGTTCTGCTTATCCACAGTGTTGCTCCAACCACAGGGCTGTGAATGAACAGCCCAGCTCCACCTGTTGGACACTCAGACCTCTCCCTTCTCTACACAAAAGTCAACCCCAGCACTCACCCCACTTCAGTGACTGCCCAAAAAGAACCATAGCCAGCTCTGAAATTACTGGTGTTCCATGTTGTGTTTCAGACGTTGACTGAGGATATTGTTTGCCCCCAATCAGTCAGTTTGGCCCCTACAAGTTCTGCCTTGCTGTGGAAGCTCTGTACTTCCCCCACACCGATATTAGCAGGGCTGGGGGCTATTCCCATTCCAGGGACTAGCACTGGGAAGAGGAGAAGCGCCTTTCCAGCCTGCACACCTTGGCACATCTCTCTCCCAGCTCCTGTGCCACCATCCATTAAGACCTAATTAGCTACAGCACTCAGCTGCTCAGGAGACAGCACTGAACAAACTCACTGTCCCACCCATACTGCCAGCACTGGAATGCAGAGACTGGGAGAGAGGAGAGGGCCGATGCCTTGTGTGCTTCCAGGAGACTGGCACAGCTTTTGTGATGGTCATTCCCAACCCAGTGGCAGCCCCAGCTCTCAGCACTGCCCAGGCCCACCCACACCACCACTCCAAGAGGCCAACACCTCCCTCTTGCACTTCCCAAGTGGAGAATCCTCCTGCAAACTGCTGGTTCTCCTCTGGTGTCCCACATTCAGCAGGGACACAGAGGGAAGGGACACCTCCTGGGGAACAGGACCTGTTGGATGTCACCATTGCACACACCTGGTTTGCTCTCGTTTCACCATGACTGGGAGTAATGACGCGGAAAACAATTACAGCAAACCTTAAAGGAAAAAGGAATAGACACAATTATACTCCACCCTTACTAGAAAGCTTCTTTTGTGTCCAAAGAATAATTAAAAAACCAAACCCATGCCCCCAAAACACCCAAACTCTGAACAAAAAATAGTTCAACACTCACAAGAGACTTTCCCTCCTTCCTACTATCCAAGACCACAGAAGGAACTGGCTTTGCACTGAGAATTAGGCTGCCAAGCTTGGAAGCAGCATGGAAGCCTCTGTATAAAAACCTGGATACTGCTTCTTCCAAAGGTTTTTGGCACAACCTCCAATAAAGTGTTTTACATAAAGTTGTGTTGATTATGTGTCTTTACTGATTTTTTTCCCCACATTTTACGCTCAGTAAGCACTGAACAGCCTCCTCTAATGGCCATCAGTTCTGAGATGTTATAAATTACTAAAGCAGGTCTCTACTCACAGCTTACACACACTGACTGACTGCCCCTTACTTCTGTGTGTTGCAAAGTTCTGAGCAGAAACAGCAGAAAAGTGATGAAAATTGTACCTGATCTGTTTGTTCCCCATTGCAGATCTGAGTCTGTGAGAAGTGTGCTTGGATTTCACCTGGTTTTCCATGTTAGGGGTATAAAACAACAGAGGGAAAAAAAAGTTAATTCAAGCTACAAACATACTCTGAGGGGGACGTGAAGAGGGAAAAAGTGTTCTAAGCACAACCCAAACATTTTTTAATTAACAAATACATCATTAACCATACATATCGAGAGGGCAGCAATAAGCCACCACGGAAAGACTGACAACTTAAGTCAGATAAACCTAGGATTAAATCAGCAAAAAGATCTAAGCCACTGACCACACCTCAGAGATGATTTATGGAAAAATACAGGCATTAGAGAGCACAATAAAAATGAAATGTTAAATGGGGCAAGTATCACTCTCAGCACATGTTCTGAAATGCAGATTGATGAGAAAGAAAACTAGAAGAACAGTTGCAGAGAAACATTCTTCTGATGAAGTTGTATTAAATTACCAGCAAAGCATCTCCTCATTCATTTTGTTGCCAGCTTCACTTTATTTATATCAACAGCCCAAATGGCTTCCCCAGCCATGGGGTTCACAGAGCAGCAGCCTTTTAATGTGCTAAGTACAAACAGCAGGCAGGGCAGCACAGCCCTGCCAACAGGAGCCAAGGGGGTTGAGACATGGCAGTGGTTTTAAATATTCCTATTAACATAAAGGGAGATAACACACAGGGCAGGGAGCCTGTGAGGTGGGAGTGACCGAAATGTCCAGTTCATTACAGTCAGGCTCACTCCAGCTGCCTTCCCTCCTCTCACAAGAGTCACAGCAGCTGGAGGAGAGCACACACTGCTGACAAGAGGTGGTCAGGGCTCACTGAAGCAACTCAGATTGCAACAGAACAAATAATTTAAGCTAAACAATGCACAGATGCTGATCCCACCCTCACAGGGAGCTCAAAGGTTCTTCTGTCCTGGGCAGCACAAGGAATTGGACAGTCACAGATGGCAACTAAAAGGCTCCCAACACACCCCCAGTGGCAGCTGTTACCAGCAAAGCACCTTTGTTCCGGGTTTGGATGTATTAAGGATGTGACTTTTACTGGCAATTACAGTCTGAACCAGCACCTGATGGTTAGAGCTGTAAGACACCTGTTTGCCAGGACTGAATCACAGGGACTTGTTCAGGGGAAGGTTAAAAGGGCAAAGCTGGCACTGATCACTGAACGCAGGACAGAAAATGTAAGTAAAAACGACAGCAAAGAGAATTCTGGTGGTTCATTTGCTTCAGCAAAGCCCCTGCCTTTACAATGGTTCAAGTGAGCAAGGACAGCAGGCACTGCCTGCTTCAGGCAGCACTTGAACTCACACAGCGATGGCACAACCTGCCCCACTCCCTGTGCATCCAACTGACACCACAGCCACTCCGCTCCCAGGCTCAGGTTACCCCCATGCAAAACTCTGGGAATGTGAATTGTTGCTCTTCCCCTCCATGAGACACACACAGGCTCTAGGAAAAGTAAGTGATACTTCACAGTGACCCGAAGGAATTCTTAGTAGAAATAATTCCACTTTTATTGAGATGTTATGATTAGAGGAAGGCTTCCTTACAGTTTGTTTTTCCCCCATCCCCCTTTTTAATGGCTGTATATTCCTCATCAGCACAGTGGAAAGAATCCAGGAATAACACCTAGAAAGAACTACCTGCCCTTTTTAACCCTGTAGATCTCCAAAAGCTCCATACAAAGAAACTCAAGTGTTATTACCAGTAACTGTTAACCAAATCTTTGACCAAGATTCCACAGTGCTATTGATTATTCCTCACATGGACACAAACAGACCTCATAGGTTTTAATCTGCAGGCTGTGTTGCAAGAAAGGGATTCCAACTGATGGAGCAGCAGCAAAACTCAAGGCACATCTATATAAACAAAAACTCTTCTGTTCCTATAAAAACAGGCAATAAAATATACACAATAAGTAGAATTCTCTCCATTCAACCAATGTACATCTGCCTCAGTAGTTCCTGAGGCACTAGTGGAGCATGAGGAAGAATCACTGCTACCATGTTTTTCAGCATTAACTATCAAATAAATTAGACTTATTAGTGCAAAGGGAAAAAGAAGTCTGGATATTTTTTGGACTTGGAGGTGGTGTTGGTTTGGTTTGTTTTTTTGCTTTGCTCTGGTTCTTCATAAAAAAATTACATCTCTAAGAAATTAGCATTTACAAAAGGAAACAAGAAGCTATGTCCAAATTAAATCTTAAAATAACGCTGTATACTGTACAAATATACATCGTTAAACATTTACAACCTTAGCATCCTAGATGACAAAATTCACTGCTCTTCCAAGCAATGCAGCTGCTCAACTTCTCTTTTCAAAACCTCAAAGCTACCATCTGTCAGGTATAAAGTCCCTTCACAATTAGGGACAGGATGGGAAAAGATCTACTGAGAGTAGTGGTATCAATATAAGGGAGCTCCGGGTGTGCTAAATAATTTAAAATACAGTCCTTGCTAGACAGAAATATGGGAATATATTTTCAGTGATGAGCCAACGGTGAAGTCAATGAAAGATCTTTCTTCGCTTGATAGAGCTTGATTCTGTGTTCTCTGGTGGCTCCTCTGATGGTCTCCTGGTGAAACCACGACAGTCTTTGTTCCACTCGCTGCTACTGCTTTGACCTCTCTCACTGGGGGCTTTTGAAATGCTTTTGGACACAGCCCCTCTCCTGTCAGCCTCGTGCTGAGCTGTGTAAGAGGATGTGGAAAGCACATTGCACTGTCCCACTGTTTGCTGGGCCTTCTTGAAATTCTCTGGTCTGGAAGTCTGATCCCTGGCAGCCAAGGGTGCCTGGAGGCCTTGCTGTGATGCTGATCCTGGATTGCCCTGGGCTGACCAACTGCCATCTTTCAAGGCCTGCTCCTTCCCTTTTGTCTCAGTTCTACTGGCCAGGGTGGCCAGCCTTGGGTCCCGTGGTTTCTCTGGATTGGCAGGAAGTGTTGCAGCCCCCACAGGCACAGGGACACTGCCCCTCTTGGAATCAGCAGCTGGAGCCCCCACAGGCACAGGGACACTGCCCCTCCTGGAATCTGCAGCTGGAGCCCCCACGGGCACAGGGACACTGCCCCTCCTGGAGTCTGGAGCTGGAGCTCCCACAGGCACAAGGACGCTGACCCTCCTGGAGTCTGTAGCTGGAGCTCCCACAGGCACAAGGACACTGCCCTTCCTGGAATCAGCAGCTGGAGCCCCCACAGGCACAGGGACACTGCCCCTCCTGGAGTCTGTAGCTGGAGTTGACACAGGCACAAGGACACTGCCCTTCCTGGAATCAGCAGGTGGAGTCACCACAGGGACAGTGACCCTCCTGGAATCTGTAGCTGGAGCCCCCACAGGAGCAGGGCTCCTCCTGGAATCAGCAGTTGGAGGTGCCACTGATGCAGAGACACTGCCCCTCCTGGAATCAGCAGTTGGAGGTGCCACTGATGCAGAGACACTGCCCCTCCTGGAATCAGCAGCTGGAGGTGCCACTGATGCAGAGACACTGCCCCTCCTGGAATCAGCAGCTGGAGCTCCCATGGATGCAGGGACACTGCCCCTCCTGGAGTCTGTAGCTGGAGCTCCCATGGATGCAGGGACACTGCCCCTCCTGGAGTCTGTAGCTGGAGCCCCTGGAGGCTGTGGGGGCCCTTGGTTTCCTTGGGGCCCTGCATGGCCAGGGCCAGCAGGGAGTTCCCGGAGGCTGCTCCCAGGATTTGTGGGCTCAGCCCTCTTGGCACTGCTGGAACCAGCCTGCACCAGGGGAGGTGGCACTGTCCCTGCTTTGGCTGGGGCCTGCAGTGCTGGTCTGAGCTTCAAAATTTTCAGAGCATCTTTCTTGTAATTCTTTTCGGTTGTCCTGATAATGGCACCTCTTTTCTGAGCATCCTGAATCAAGTGATTCCAGTTTTTATCTTCCTATTAAAAAACAAAACAAAACAAAAAACCCCCAGTTATTAGTAAGAAATCAACACAAAGAGACAGAGGTGTCAGAGGATGCACAACTCCTTTAATCAAGGTACCTGACACAACTGTCATGGAAAGCACTGTTATGTTCCTTCTGGAATGGAAGAATCTTATGTTTCAGCTGCAAAACAGCAACGGACACTGGCTGCTGTAACACAGGGAAGGTACTTTGAACCAGCAGAAGCACCAAAAATGACAATTTCCCCGTTTCCAGGGGTTTCTCTGGCGTGGCTCTATCGCCCTCTAACGGCGACCCGGGGGGGGGGGGGGGGGGGGGGGGGGGGGGGGGGGGGGGGGGGGGGGGGGGGGGGGGGGGGGGGGGGGGGGG
>JAWWEU010000038.1:4150760-4173137 GCA_035583155.1 Acropternis orthonyx | reverse complement strand
GCTCACCCGCCCCCCCCCCCCCCCCCCCCCCCCCGCCCTCGGGAAGGAACAAGTCAGGGAACAACACACGAAGTTCACTCCCTTCCACAGACTGGAGCAGTCCTGAGGGTGGTTTTCAGCTCCCAACCCTGACTCGAAGGTGGATCACAGACGACCATCCAGCTGACACTGCACCTACCATGAGGGTCTGCAGCCTGCCCAGGATGAAGAGGCTGAACCTGGCCCGGGTTATGGTGACGTTCAGACGCTGCAGACTCGCCAGGAACCTGAGTGACAAGACAAAACTAAGCTCCCAAACCACTTCTTCCACAAGGTTTAAGGGTTATGAGAAGAAGAGGTAAAATCAAATGTCAGTGAAATGAGCAGCAGCAGCTCCTGCCCTGTTCCCAGCCCCCCTGACAGCCTCACGTGAAAGGTTTGGCATGAATTGTTTTCTTTCGCCACTCTGATTCCTTGCAGGGAATTCCAGTTCTTTCCAGATCCTGCCATTGATGTTTCCTTTCTTAGAGCAAATCCCCTCTTAATGCCAACCACTGCTTCCTTAAACGTTCCTCAAAGTACCAAGGACATCAACCTCACTTCACCTATCAAGACTTTAAGCTTCTTTTTGACTTGAACTGAAATAGATCAGTAATATTTGGTATGATTAATGGGAAAATATCCTACTGAAATACTGAACACTGGACATGAATATTTTATCTCAAAGGTGACCTGCGCTGGAAGCACGTCAAGGCAGACTTTTGCTTTGTCATGCTTCAAGAGTGAAAAGTGTATTCTTGAAGAACAAAGTCTGCTTTTGTACTAGGAAAAGTAGATTTAATGCTGGACTGGCAACCTTGGAGAATAAAATATTTTGCTCAGCTACAAGATCACAGGTAAAGGTGTGGTAAACTTATCCTATCACACCTGACCCCGAAACAGAGACATCCAGGTCATCAGCACACACAGCTGCTAAGGCACTGCACTGGTTAAAGCTTGAACATATAAACCTTTATACATTTTTATATAAAACATAGTAAGATGGAAAGTTTTCCTCCAAGAGAACAGACAGATGTTAAGCCCCGTGTCAGCCAAAAGAACTGGCAGGCTCCAGCAGCCTTCGGTTTCCAAACTCAATCAACCAGATTAAGAAATCTTCAAAAAGCATTATTGTTTGATTTGGATTCTTTCTCTTCCCAAAGCAACAAGGATCAGCACAATTAAAAGCCATTTATCTTGAAATCAGAGAAACACAAGCAGCTTAGTGAAACCTGGTACGTAGAAACAAAGGTTTCCTATAGTTACAGAAGCCAGTGAACTCTAAGAAGGCACACTTCATATTTCCACTACCAGTTTTTAAACTAAACTCCCATTTTTTAAACTAAAATTATCTGCAAGTCACAGAAACAAATCAACAAGTGCTGTAGTGCTCTGGGAGTGAACAGCACATTCAGTGTTTAGTTCCTTGTTTCAGACAGAAAAAAACCAACATACAAAAGCAACAAATCCGTGATCTTGAATCAAGACTTCCTGCAAACTTGCCCTTTACTCAAAAGACAAGGACATGCATCTACAAATCCCAGATCCAGCTTGGCTACATCACATTCCAAGTGACATATGCAACTAGTTAACAACAGTTTTACAGGCAGAATGCTGCATCAACAGCACAACAAGTCACAGAAAATGGATTTCATTTTGAGAGAACAGCACCCACAAAGTTACAACATACATGAAAAGCTACAAGAACAACTGCTGCAGTACTAATGCACAGAGCCAAGATCCCAATGCCAATCCTGCCAAACCCTGAGTGTGACAGGCTAAGGGAGCCACGCAAATGGATCAGCAAGCAACAGAGAGCAAAACACCAGCACTTCCCTGCCCCTTTTGTTCTGAGATCTCAAACCAGTGACACCAATTCATGCCCTTTAATTCATTGACTTGTAGAAGTGACTTGTTCTCTGTAACTTTCTTACTGATCCTGTAAGAAATAAGACTTTATCTGCAATGCCACTGGAAATGTAACTTGCAATTCAGTGCAGGACACATACCCAATGGATCCTTTGGTGCTGTTGGCCTGCACACAGGTCAGTGGTGACTCCTCGGGGCTGTTTGCCCGGACACATGACACTATGATACAATCCTTCTCTCGCCCCTGGAATGCATCCACTGTGTCCACTTCTCCTGGGCTGTTGAACAAAGAATTGAACAGCTTGCTAACACTCTGCTAGTTGAATTTTTAAGCAACACAAAAATACAAAGCCTAAACACCATCCTGAATGCTCATCAGTCCAAACCATCCAGGGTAAAACTCCTGCTTCTGTGTATGAGCCCAAAGCTGAACTTCACTTTTCTGAGAGCAGCATTGTTACTGAAAAGCTTGGAATTTTAGGTTTTATTTTAAATCAGCTTCATTCAGAACAGCAATATGATCAAAACATACATACAGGCAACAACTAAAATACGGTACAAGGAGACCATGCCCGTTCTAAGCAAAAGGGTTGCATGTGCCCTTTAAAGGCACAATCAAGTACAAATTTTAGCAGTAGAGAAAGCAGCTTGAGAGTTTTGCCATTACTTTAAGAGGATAAACAAAGGATTAATAAGCAAGAGCCAAGTCCCATCTGAGAACTCATGGTTTCTTTACCTGTTATTCCTAAACACACTGTCCAGTTGATCCTGAATTTTCTTCTTCTGTGCACTGTAAGGGGTGATTATTCCAATGCGACGAAGACCCAGATCCTTCCTTTTTTCTTTAATTGTTCTTATTAATTCCATCACCAGCTTCACTTCCCGAGGATTACTGTAGGAGCTGAACAGGACAAAATGGGAATCTTACAGAAACACCTCTGGCAGATCTTTCCCATCCAATGCTTCAGCCCAGTTTATTGGGGGATTGTGAGTCACAGACCCTGTTTTGAACTTCTGCAGCCTCTTTCACACAGAGGCTCAAAGAACTTGGCAAACAGACCCTGATGAGGGACCACCAAACACAAGAAGTGCAGGCAGGGAAAGGCTGAACTTCCACGGTCCCTCAGCACCTCCCAGCTGTGCTTTCCTTACACAACAGGCAAAGGGGAGGACTGAGCCTGCCACCTCCTGGCATCACCTCAGCCTGCACCTGGGAAAGGGAAGTTCACTGATAAAAAAAAAAAAATCAGGATCTCAAACTATTATAGAGTTAGGAGAGACCGCAGGCATTTACTGGCATCTAACAGATAGCCTCAGGTTTAAAAAAAAAATGCCAAAAACATTCAACACCTGGTTTTGGTGAAATCAAATCAAAAATGCAGTTCTAGCTATACAATGCATATTGGGAACACCACAAGAGAGAAGACAAGTCTTCTCTAGGTAATTAATTCTCAGAAAATCTAAACTTTGGCTGATTAAAATGCAGGACTTACTCATTGTCTCGCTCTTCCCGACCGTCTGCTACATCAAAAATAAGGTAGGGCTGGAACGGCCAGTCTGAAGAACATCTGTTCTCTTCTATTGCTCTGCAAATAACATTTTTATTGCTATGCAACAGAAATTCTGACAACTGATATTTCATTTATTTACATTGAGGTTATCAAACACAAGGAACTCTCCAGAACAAGAGGAAACGACCTCAGTTGTGCCAAGGGAGGTTTGGATTAGATACTAGGAAAGTTCTTTTTTTCAGGGAAAGGGTTGTGAAACATTGGAACAGACTGTCCAGGGAAATGGGAGTGTCACCATTCCTGGAAGTGTTCAAAAATCATGTGGATATGGCACTTGAGGACATGATTTCACGGTGAACATGGCTGACACTTGAACTTGATGACCTTAAAAGGTCTTTTCCAACCTATGTAGTACTATTTCCAACCTACCTTAAGCAGCTGTGGCTACTTAAAAATACTCAAAAAAAAGAGCATTTTCTGCCAAAAGGTGCGTCATAATGATTCCATGACTCCAACTTTCAGCTTTTTCCCCTCCCGGAGGTCCATAATTTTCACTGCTACATAAATAGAGACCTGAAAATGATCTCTCAGCAGTCTGTATGCTCCATTTTAAGGGATCTAATCAACTCATTATCCCAGCCAGCACTAACAGGACACGCAATGCACGTTTTCTCCCATTAACCATCTTCCCCCATCCCACAACCTCAAGAATCCTGACCTGAAAAGGTTTCTTTGAAATACCCCGTGCTGAGAAAGTAGAAGAGAGCTACTCACTTGGCAGTCTTCAGGGTTTTGCCATAGACATAGCTGGATGGGAAGAGGCAGATGTCGGGGTGCATCCTGTACTGCACGGTGAGCTGCACCACAGGCAGGCTCCGCAGGACGTTCCTCTGCACTTGCTCCTCCAGGTGCCTCTGCAGACGTGCCATCAAGGACTGGTCATAGCCATACTGCTGAGCCTTCTGCCAGAGGGAAAACAGGCCACTCACTCCTGGGGAACGGGCTCCCAAATTAAAAAGAGGGATTTGCTTTTCGGAAATTAAAGCTATTTGTTTTCTTCTAAACCGCTGGCAAAATGACAACCGCTTGTGTTAGACTTATTATTTCAGTAAAGGTCACCTGCATAAATCTGAAGTTTTGTGTGTAGCCTTTAGCAAGGCAGCTTTTCCTTTGTGAGTCACAGCACAGTAAAATTTTAAAAACATCAACACTAATGAAAAGCAAGATCTTCCAGGTGGGATCTCATTAAACAAGCACACAGCCTCTAGACAATTTACTCTTCTAAAGAAGCCAGTCTGTTTTTCCTTCTTTCTGTATCAGATGTTTAAAACTTACTGTTGGATACAAGGAAGTGCTCCTATATGTTCATCCTTAGAACAAACCTGCAGGGTAAGGAAGTTCCCACACAAACAGGTAGTCTTCATCCTCCATTCCTTAAGGAATGTGATGCTGACTGAAGCTCCCAAAAGGAGATAACAGAGCCTGCTACAACACAACATCCCTCACAAACCAAGTGCCCAGCTGAAGTTTATATTGCCACATTGAAATGCCTCTTTTTCCTCCCTTTAGATATTTTCTATAAATACTGTTCTTAAACTATATCCACTCCATAGCAAGAAAAGAGTTTGAACACTTACTACTGATTTTACAGTAGGAGGGAGCTGCTTGGGATCTCCAACAAGGACAAGTTTATTACAGCGATGGATCAGTGGAATCAGTGTTTCAACCTCACAGGATTGCCCTGCCTTTAACAGATGCAAAAAAAGACAAAAAGTAGTTGTCAGCAATTCAATTTCCTGTAACACAGCCTTAAATGCCTTCAGTCTTCTAAAAAAAAAACAAAAACAAAAACAAAACAAAAAACCCCCAACAACAACAACAACAACAAAAAACAAACAAACAAAAAAAAGAAAAAGAGGGAAAAGAAGGACTCTTCTCTAGTAAAAAACTACCACCAGATTTATTTTATTATTTAACATGCAGGGCTCTCCAAAGAGATATAAATATAACCAAACCATCTGGAAATCTCTACAGCAAGAACCACACTTTGGCCATGATTTTTAAGTAAAACTGCCTGCCATTAAAGCACCAAACAAGTCAGGATAAGAAGCAAACACAAGTAATTCTTTCTTCTCTGACCTCATCCACGATGACACAGCTGAAGGGATCGTGGCCTTGCCGTGCAAAAGCCGACTCCAGCAGGCTCCCTCCGCTCGTGCTCAGGGTGCAGCAGATGATGTCAGACTCCAGGATGATATCTGCCTGGACCTTCTGAGAGTGCCCCCGAGCCTTCAAGTACAACAGGACACCCCTCCTTTAGCTTTCTTTAACCTCCTCAGAGCAATAAACTGCCTGGACAAGTCTAATTGCCTTAAAGATAAATTCCTACCTTCTTTAGCTGAGAAGCAAGTTGTTGTCTCTCCTTTGCAAGTCTGCCAATTTCATCATCTAACATTTGACTCTAGATAGGGAAAAAATGAAGAGAAACCACCTTTAACACCACCCATTTCCCATAAACTTTCTTTCCTCCCAAACCCTACCTTTAGACTTGCTCAGATCGACTTTTAATACCAAATGTGTCCTAAAAAGCTGAGCAGTTTCTTGAAAAGTTGTCAATGTATTTAGGTTTTGCAACACACAATACTACATCTTACAACTTCTGTGCAACCGGGTTTACCATCAGAAATCTGTAATTTGAGCAAAAATGCCCAATTTTTAGACAAAAAAAAAAAAAAAAAGACTTCTAATGCAACAGATATTCCAAAATCTCACATCACAAGGTCTCTTACTACTTCCAGTGAAACAAAAACAGAGCTTTGAAGTATAAATCTTACCGCTTTAATATGATTGCGTAAGTATGGTTACATTCAAAACTAACTGGGGACAGAACCAAATGACAACTACTGAACACTGGAGCAACAAGTGGCATGAGGAACCAGTGAAAAACACTGGCATAAAATAACTCAAAAAATTGCTCGTGCAAAGTCCTTTGTTCCCTTTCACGGTGCTAACCAACTTTTCCATTAGTTGAAAAAGTAGGTGAAAAAAAACAGTTACCGCTCAGAGGTGACTTTAAAAAAATAGAGTTCTTTATACTTTGGATTCTACCAAGAGGACTAAAAATTCTCTTGCTACCTCTCTCTTCTCACATCTGTGCATGGCACGCTCACGGGACAGCATGTCCAGCTTCTGATCCAGAGCTGCTTTCTTCTTCTGAATATCCTGGTCAGAGTCCCCTGGCTTTCGTTCTGTCATAAACCAAAGGACAACTTACAGGAGGAACAGCAAAACTGTTACAATAACTCTTGGTTTCAGTCATTAAGTTTTTAAGAGCAAATGGCCAAATTTGTTTTTTGTTGCATTTTCCTGTTTTCTATTGGCATCTTATCTTGTGCAATGAAGACAATGAGACTTGCTCTCTGTAGCTCTCAAATGCTGCATAACTGCATTGCTTCAAAATGATGGCTTTAACATTCATGTAATATAATTTCTCTTAAAAAAAGATAAATTAAACAAGAAGTCACCTTGCTTGTTTTTTGTCCTTTGATTTTGGCCCATATATAAACGGCCACTTTCCCACTAAGACTGAGAAAACCCTTTACAAAATGCTCTTGTAGAAAAATCCTCCTTCTTACAGGACACGTAGTCCCACGTGTGAAAAACATCACCAAGCTCTTGAAGAAGACTGAAGGAAAGTCTGATTTGCATGTTACTCACTCATTCTGTGCTCAACTTGCTTATCCAGGCTGAATCCCCGGACTTCATTGTTGATTGCTTTTTCAGCACCAAGTCGCACTAATTTGATATCACCACAATTCCCTGTTTACAAAATCAGAGTCAAAATACTTCTAAACATTGCTCCAGTCGTCTCTGCACTTTGGTATGAGAGCTAAAAGAATGTAAACATCATGGATAACAAAAAAGGCTTTTTCCCTTTCTAATCTGGGGGTTTCAACTGTTGGCTTGTACTTATTTAAATGCTAACAGTTAAGGACATTACTTTGAATTAACAGAACTAACTCTTATTCTCAGGTTTCTTTATCTAAAATTTACAGAATTAATTTAGACAATTACTATCAAGAAATGCAGTTGGTAAGTCAATAAATGAACACTTGGTTACAATGTAGGTATTTTTCCCCTTGCAACAGACAAGATACCTCCTTCAGAATTCATCTACTTTGATTAGTCACAAACTGGAAGGAGTTCGGAGTTAAAATGAGAGGCTCTAACATGACAAAATTTTCACCACTTTGTTCTGCATGATCAGCAAAGTCCAATTTTATCCAAAAATCAAGGCAATAGTCCTGTATTCTAATCCTTAGGTACTTAAAAACTGATGAACTTAGTAACAGCACGAGGAAAGGGTCAGTGCCTACACAAAAACAAAGCGCGATTTATTTTAAAAAGACACAATACACCTTTTAGAAAAGCACATTAAAAAGAACAACAGTAGGAAGACGTACCAAGAGAAAAAAGCTGCTCAGAGGAGCACGTAAGTACAAAATGTAACCAACTCTTTCAGTTCCTCCTTCAGGCTTTGCCTATGTAACATCGAAACAGACTTTTGAAAACAAACCGTACCCAAAGGCTCCTGTTTGTTTTGGCATTTTTCCTTAAACGCAACAATGATCTTTTTCATGAGCTCATCCACAGCAGCGTTTGATGGTGCACACACCAGAAAACGGTTGGGCTTTTTTTTCCGAGCTGTTTTCTCATTCCTGGTGTTCTGTAAATTATCAACAACAAACCAAAACAGGCTCTTTAAGACTGTTTTCGTTTGTGACTTAGAAGCCAGACAGTATGTTCAGAGTATGGGGGCTCTTGCACTTGAACATCGCCTAAGGCACATTTTACATTGAGGAACAAACAGTCAAATATATTAATACTATTTGCAGAAATTCCCTTCAACAATGACATACTTGAATCTACTGGCTGCTTATATGAAGACCATTAAAAGGGACTGGCCAAGTAACATTTTTTAATAAATCACAGTATTACTTTTTTTATACTACAATTGTGCGTGTTCTCTTGAATTAACATTTTCAGTTCTGTAAAATAAGTGTTTCAAGATGCCCAAAAGGTATTATTTCCACCTTTCCACCCTACTCAACACAAATTTAATTATGTCAGCTTCATGAATTACACCCCCAGTAATTACCAATGCTACATTTTCAGTCTAAGTTATCACTGACTTGCACTGAGGAACCAAACCCCAGCATGTGACCTTCACATCATGTTCACTTACTTCTCTCAAAACACGAGACAGAAGTCCTACAATAGTTTTTGATTTCCCTGTCCCCGGTGGCCCATGGATGAGGCAGATCTTGGGAAGCCCTGGGTGTTGCTTTACCATGGCATAAGCTGTCTCAATGGCTCTCTTTTGATCTTCATTGTATTCATTTGTACAGGAAGCCTGAGAGAATAGACAGGAATAAAAATAATGAACTAATGTTGATCAAACCTTTCATGTTAACTTCATGTATTTTCAGAAAGCCCCCACCACTCCTGCTATGACTCAAAAGCTGGAAGGGCAGGGAAGCTTTTCATTCTGAGTTTGCTCTCGATGCACACCCAACACTGACCTCAAAGTCATAATGAAGATTTGGTTTACTCTCCACACCTTGATTTTACATTATCTTTTCCACACTATGTCTTATTTCCTGAACGCTCCTCCAGTAAGGAGAAAGACAACTGAAAGCTGTTGGAAGTGCACTATGTCAATACAGCACAAATACCTGAGCAAGGTCAGCTCCTCTCCACCCAACCAGCCAACTCTGAAAAGCTGTCTCAATGTCTCAGTGCTTTGGAAACTCACCTGTTTGCCCTTGTTCATCACCTCAACAACCAGCAAGAAAAACCAGATTTGCGAAACTCCCGAGGTCCCAAATGCCCGCTTTGTTAACCCCATCCCTTGTAGCTGCAGGACTTACAGCACTGGCTGAGGCTACAGGCAGATCTCTGGGACAGAAGTCATTGTAGCAGGGATTGATGATGGGTCTGGCCAGGGGGCTCCTGCTCAGCAGCAGCAGACCTTTGAAGGTTCGGTGTGTGGTCACCAGGGACCCAACCACCACACACCTCACTTGCTTATGGATGCAGAAGGACAAGTTGCCTCGGGTTTGCACGGTGAGATGACAGACAGTGTGCTGCTCCTCTTGTCCTGGCAAAGGAAAAGAATAAAAAAACCAAGGTTTTAATTAAAAGAATATCCAAATTGTGAGCTGAAAGATACCTTGGTAAGTCACTCAATTAATTCACCTGAACAAGGTGATGTCTTCCACTAAGGAGCCAACACCTAACTTTTGCAAGAACCTCACCACTTCCCCATCGCCATCAGAAAAAAAGACCAAACAAAAACAGTGCTCTGTAAAACTACTCAGATCACTGCTTTAAAACCAGGCAGGTACTGGATACTTAAGTAATCCTGGTAATTCACAATTTCAGTTCCAGAAGTGACAATTTCAGTCAGTGAGATCACAGAAATTCGTGGCACTTCATCTGTCAGGGCAATGCCCTCCTAAAGCTGAGTGCAGAGCACTTACTCATCGTTAGTTTCTGTTCTTACACAAAGCATTAACATTTGTATTGAAGGAAATCCCTAGAAAAATAACACGGAAAGCAGGTCTGCAGCTTCAGCCCCTGACTTTTTACAAAGCTTCTAGCATGCAACAGACATTCTACAGTGGAAAAGCAACCCCATTCCCTCTGAGGCAAGTGGTATATTACAGCTACCAACAGCCAGCTATGAAGAAGCATTTTATGGCTCCAAGAATCCCACTCTTACTCCCATCCCAGCTACTTACTTGCTGAATAGCCAGATGCACGAGCAAATCGAGTCACAAGACCAACGTGATTCACCACACGGTTCTCCATCCCAGTTTCTTCCCCAAAGCTGTCTCTTTCCCTTTGGAGCACCAAGAGGATTAAGTCATCCTCCTTTGGATGAAGCTGCCTTGCCAAGTCACTCTCTCGAAAATGAGCTACCCAAAATATGAATTAAAATTAGAACGTTGAAAAGAAAGCAGTTACAATTCCCTTCTGACTGTGGCAATTCTACAATTAACATATTATACAGACTTCAGTAATACTCATCTGTTAACTTTTAAAGCTCTTAAAGGCTACAGCAGAAGATTACACAGAATTTTAACTTCATCCTGCATTCTTAAGGCTGAACACAGCACTGTGTAAAACCAGAGCAAGTCAAGGACTACTTTATCAAAAGAAGCTGGAAGGAAATACCACATGAGAGATATGGAAGGCACAAATTCCCTGCAAAATACGTATTTCTGTTACATGCATTCTGTAGAATAGCCAAGTTAAGATCTTTTCTGTATTTAAAGCAAATAAAAATTATTATACCTGTAGTGCCAGCTCATTATAAGGCACCATCTACTTGAAGATCCGATTTTATTGTTAAAAAGATCCTTACCTGTAAAATGTGCTGTATTCATGTCAGCAGAGAAGTTCTCTAAGGTGAAGCAGTAACTCTTCTCTCGTAATTTCTGATTTTCAAGCCACTCTTGTGCCAGCTACATGTTGAAAAGTAAATAAAAACACTTTGAAGGGTTTGGTGCATCAGAAGGAAAGGACAAATACATTAAGTAGAAATAAAAGAAAGCTAACAGACTGTCAGGTAAATATATCAAGGATCTTACCCAGTTCTTTTTTCCACATAAGCATACGTGTTATCTATAAATACACAGAGCAAACCAAAGTGCTTCCTCACCACTCACCCATTTAATGTACTTGGACTAACCTCTACTCTCACATAAATTCTCAACAAAAAAATCAAAACATTAGGGTCTTACCCTCTTTTTACAAATGCTGTCATTGAAAGACCTCGGTTTCCTAAAGACTTCAGTTTTGAGCTTTATATGCTATAGAGGAACCACCTCCTTTGTCTCTCCTTTTACATGTTATTGTGAATGGGCACCCAGGAAAAATAAAAACACTTGATTGAGGTGCATAACACTGGCAGTCCCCAATCTTAAATGTCACTGTCTTGATTATTTCCTCTAAATCATTCCTGTGTTTTGATCTGTAGCTGAACATTTTCAGATGACAAAACAGAGGACATAAAGCAGGTTTTAATCTCTTGGTAAAACTTACTAGCGTTGATAAAGCCAAACAAACAGGCAGAAAGCTACTTACTGTTTCAAAGGCATTCAGCATCATCAAGGGGAAAAATGTATTGAAATAGTCATTGTAGTCCTGGAACTGGACAGGAACAGAGGCTACTATAGACTGCAGAAGACTATTTGGAGTTCCAAAGTAGCTGAAGTTTGCAAACATTTCATAAGTCCACTTTAGGACCTGATTAACAAAAATACTGTAATCACGCTGCTGAGCCCCAAGAAAGGAGGAATATGCTCCTCGTCCAGAGCCTCTGGAAATATTCAAAGCATTGTCATACTGTCTGTTTTGTGACTGCAGAACATTATTAGAAACGTGGGGTTGAGGTACATTACTGAAACTTGGAGCCTTGCACGTTTGATTTCCCAGTGGTGTGAACACTTTTGGTTGTGGTGGCCTGACCACCACCTGCTTCGCCGCGTTCACTTTGCTTTTGGAAGGTGGTGGTACCTTTTTAACCTCTTCCAGATCCCTGCTGAAAGCTGCATTGCGGGAAGAACTTGGTGAGCAGAAAATTTTGGTAGTGGAAGGCTTTCTTACTTTGGGAGGCAGGAGAGAAGGTTTGGCAAAGACGTGGTCTGCCCCTGAGCTGGCTGCTGTGTGCTTACTGCAGCTCTCTCCTGGTTTTTCCACTTTTTCCATACATTCCTTGTGCCTACATGTCAGAATAGCTAGGGACTCATTCTGCTGAAGGCTTTCAGCAACATCCACTTCCTCTGGGGCTTTACCAGCTATCACAGTATCTTGAACACTTTCCTCCTCAGAACATAATTCCATATCCACAGGATCTAACTGAGTTAAAAACAGATTATCATCATCTTCTTCGTTGCTTTCATAAGATTTACATTCATTTTGTTTTGAACTCTCGCTCTCAGGAAGGACAGTGCAACTTCCTCCTGAAGATTCGTCTTTACCATCCCCAAGTGCAGTGGAAGAGAGACTTGAATCCACAGGGACAGCAGCCATCAAACTGTTATCCTCCCATTTTCTGTTCCAGTCTGAAGAACCAGGCATTTTAGAGGCACATGCCACCTCCTCCACAGCGAGGCTTTCAAATTTTCCCTCACTGGTAAACAAACCTGAAGTTTCCTCTATTTTTTCCTCTCTTTGTTTTTCAACAGATGCCAGTTCAAAACTTTCAGGCTTTTGTTTCACAGATTTCACACAGGCTTTGGCACCTTTTTTGTTTCCGCTCTCAGAGCTCCCTGAAGGGCTTTTCACTCCAGCACCTCTCTTGGGCCTCATCTGCCTTAGAAACTGCCGGTCTTGGCAGGCCAGCAACTTCTTGTTGTGTTTCACAGACAAACTCTGAGCATCGATGAGTTTAGTCCTCAGCTTCTGCGCCACCCCAACCCTGCCTGCAGCCTTGCCGTGGCTGCGCAGCCGCACGACGCTCTCCAGGGAGCGCTGGGACAAGTCGAAGGCTTTGCGGGGGCCCTTCTTCAGGCCGAGCTTTTCCGCGGTCGACGCCGGAGCAGGACACTGCCGGACCTTCCTTGGAGGTACCACGGCAGGCATTGACCTGCCAGCCTGAGGGTGTTCTGGTGGACTTGGAGGCAGTTTTTTGTTTTGGGCTGTTTTTCTAGGGCTTCTCTGAAGGGCTGTTGCTGATTTGGGTTTTGCTGCGTTCTTCTGGGGGCTTGTGCTGTTTTTCTTATTGGCCAGCTTTGAAGCTAATGAGATGGTGGATGTAGATGCTCTGGGTTCAGGCAGTGCTGAGCCCATGGTGAAGCCTTTAGCAGCAGCACCTTTGTCTGCAAATTTCTCCAGTTGCCCTTTGGCATCTTCCTTACTAACAGATTCTTGCAATGTCGAATTAGTCACTTCTTTTTTATCATCAGTTTCTTTCTGATGAGAAGTATCTTCTCTCTGCTTTTCTACCGAGCTTGATGCTTCTTCCATGGTATCATCACTGAGGTAATCCTGATGATAACCCCATTCATTCATGTGACTGCTCAAGAAGTCATCTGAACTACTGTCAGCTGCTGCTGAAACATCATCTTGTTTATACTCTTGGGTTGCTTCCATAGCATAGGCTTGAGTATCTTGCCAAACTGAGAACACCTCAGCATCTGATTCAAACTCAAATAACTGAGAATCACAGTCATCCAGTGAGAAGGGAGGCCGTGAAGATTCTGATTCCTCTTTGGTATCACTATCAGAAATGCTGCTGGGAGTTGAAGGCTGATTTGCAGGGCACACATTTTCATCCTTTGTTTCCATCTTGCCACCTTTTTCTTCATCAGAAGAGTCTGAAATTATAATCACTTGATTGTCAGGGCAATCTGCATCACAGAGAGAGCTGGTCCTTTGGCCTTCCTTGGAAGATCTTACAGCACCCTTCACTTTCCTCCTAAGATCACTCACACTATGATGCACTGAGCTTTCCTGGTTTGACTCCAAGGAAGAATTGACACTTTTGGAATAAGCAGCTAAAGATAATTCATCAAGTTCTTTATCAGTCTTGGAGTCTGATAAAGTATCACCTCCAGACACCACCTTCACAAAATCCTCTTTTTTCCCCTCTGAGCTCTTTTGCCTCTTGAAATATTCTGAAAACTCAAATAGCCTGTCACTTGACCCACACCTCACTGACAGTGGCCTGATCCGAGAAGCAGGGTTGGACATATCCCTCTTGCTTTCAGAGCTACATGGAACATAACCATTTGATGAAGCTTTCCTTGTACAAAAGGTGTTTGAAATTTGATGTTTACAGTTGTATTTAGCCAGGTCATTTAAATTAGGCTGTTCCCAGTCTGAACTTTGTGTGTCCGTGTTTTTCTTAAACACAGGCTTCAACAATGATTTTTCTTCTGTTGATACTTTTGGCAGTGAGGTATCATTAATCCCAGAATGGAGAATACTGTCACCTTCCTTCTCCTGAACACAAGGTTCATTTTTAGGGCAGGTAGAACAATCTAGGGATGTTTCTTTTGACACCTGTTTAGTGGGGGCCAGTTTGGATTGAAACATGCTGTTTACACTTGTCTCCTGCACACTTCTGCAGCTCCTTGAAGATGAAGAACCAAGAGGAGTTTGAGCAGACAGATACACTGGTGTTGAGGGTCCTGCTTCATCTCTGATATCCAGGTCCCTGCCTCTTCTGAAGTCTGAACACTGGGCATTTGAATTAAAGTACTCATTATCCACATTGCATTTCCCTGCCACAAGATCATCATTCCTATTTTCCTGAACTTTCCCACATACTTTGGTTGCCAAAGAGTTCTGTGGGAAGATGGATTCCTGAGCTGCCGAGTCATTGGGTTCCTTTTTAATATCCATCAAGAGGCGTTCTGTGGATGCGCACGCTGCTGAACTTCTAGATTTATCTCCAGATTCCTCTTCCCAGGCATTTTTTCTTCTAGGGAAAAAGTTCCCTTGACAATCTCTGCCTTCCTTTGATACAACAAATGGAGGATAAAGGTCCCCTCTCTCATGTACACTGGTCTTGCATCCATCATCACACACATTCTTCTCTTGCTTTACAGAAACAGCTGGCAAAGCTGTTGAGTTTGAATTGCTTCCTCCAGCCACGGAGCCACTCAAGGCTCTGCCCTTTATGTTTCTTATAACTTGCTTTAAGCACGTTTGCAATTCCTGGGTCTCCTGGATGTTCAGCTGCCAACCCACAGCCAGATTTCCTCGCAGGAGGAGGTTGAGTTTGTCGAGGTATCTCTTGCAAAGGGCCTGCTGCCCAATCTGGTAGCCCTCCTTGAGCAGGCTCCGGATGAGCTGCACGCAGGCGTGTTGCACCGAGTTGGAGGCTTGGAAAGACCCTGCAGAGGAGCCTTTCACGCAGGTCCCAGGCGCCTTTTCGGTGCGCCGCGTAAACACCCTGGCTGGGAGCATAGCACATCTCACCACTGCTTCCACCCACTCCTGGGAGCTGATCCACAGCAAATGCAGGCATTTTTTACTTCTGTGGAGTTCCACGATGGACACCAAGATGAGGAGGAAGAACTCGGAGATTTTGTCGCACTGCTGGATTCTTTCAATAAGAATATCCTTGATTTCCGAGCAGAGGTAGTGAATGACCTCTACTATGTAGGCTACACCCAATTCCTTGAGATCCATCAGCGACTGGACAAAAGGGATGAACCACAGGAACGTGCTGTGGTGGACACGCATATCTCTGCCAATGTCAGACTGAAGCACATTAGCCAGGGTTTGCATATCTTCATACATGTTGGGGCAGTACTCTGGACAGATGGCAGCCTTCCAGCCTGCATCCTGGAAAACAAATCCACCACACATCACCCTCACTGAGAGACATCTGCACAGGTTAATACGGCAGGGCTTTTTCTAGACATAAAGGTTATTTTCTTTCAAAGATATGCGCATTAAATGGTAACATCTCATATCAAAATCTGAATTTAAAGCATGCAAAAAATAAAGACCAAACATATGTACAAGGAATTATTTTCCTACAATGTAGCCTGTGAAGTCAGTTTGAAGCAGTGATTCCTTTGAAAACAGTTGTGAACTCTCCAAAGATAGTTATGCTGACATAATTTAACCTCAGATAATCAAACACAAATCTGAAGCCTTTAAAAGACATTTCTTAAATACAAAACATCAAGAGAGAAGCACATTCACAAATGTTTACTCTGCTTTATTACAAGAAAAAATGGTGCCATTTTGGAGCATTTTCTAACATTTGAAAGTACATCAAACACCTTACCTCGTTACTCCAAAATCAATATATTACTTCAAAATACTGCGAAACAAAAAGTAAAATACAAGAACACAAGCAGCTGCTTTTTTTTTTTTATTTAATTGAGCTCAGTGTTGTCATTGAGATAATAATATTTCAGTCTTGATATGAATTTCTGGGCTTTAATACCATCTCTGCCTAACTCAAACACATTCTTCTTTCTCTTAGACCCTGAAAGCACCAGCTAAACAAGAAGTGACCAGAGTGGCTGTTATTTAACACACACAACAGTGACAAATTATTTAGTATTTTTCCCTTACAACATTACTAAAACAGAGCATCTCTCCCCTTCTGTGATTTAAAGGTGGTTTTAACCAATGATGCCATTCAGTGACCACAGTTCAAAGAACAGAAAAATAAAATACTGGTTTAATACCTTTTGAGGCTTTTCTGTGTTGTAATTATATACAATCTGACTGCAAGTAATCATGTCATCGCCATAGTCTGACTCTGGTTCAGTCTTTGTCCTAAAAAGAAACACAGAAGAAATCTTATTAAGCATAACAGATACCATGGCTGGCAAAAAGTAGTGAGCTTATATTTATTGAAACAACCTCCGATTTTAGGGGATCTACTTCAATTTTTCATTGTTTGAAGCTGGAAACATATGAGTCTTTATTTGCCATCTCTCTCCCCACCCCCCACAGGTTACAGCAGCACTGCCAAGAAAACCAAGACCAAGCACTCCTTTAACCAGGTATTAAAGTCATCCAACTGTTCCAGTCTCTTAACAGAACTGACCTTATGAAGCTACTGCGTATATTTCTTATTTCATTTTTGTAGCTCTCACTGTTGATAATGGTTTGAAAGGCTTGGACAGGATCAATAAGCTGACCCCACACTTTAGATCCCAGCTGATCCAAAATAACCATGAAACAATGCAGTGCAGGCCAGAAGGGGTCAGCGGAATCGTCTGAAATACAACAGCAACAGTGGGGAGAGTTCAAATGCAAGTCCTGGGCATTCTTAGGCTAAGCTGAAATTGAAAGAAGCTGGTTTTCATTGGTTTTTCTTAAATACCAGCATAAAGAGAAGCATTCTGGTAAGCTACAGCTATACTTTTTAACCTGGAAATAGGATGAAAAAAGTCAAGCCCGCTTATCTGTACAGACACACAAATCAACAGGAACCTGGATGCCCACTACTAACATCAAATAATACTATTATTTTCCAACTTTATGAAATGGATTCTTTCCCACTGATTTTTGCTGGGCTGTGCTAAGAAGCGGCACAATGTACACAGCTATGACAATTTATACTTCACATTTATACCAGAAGCAATTGGTTTTCCTTCAAGTGTGTTCTTCCTGTGTGTTTTTCTGAAGCTGCTTTTTACTTTAGGACTTAAACCTCAAACTTCATGCCACAATGAAATGTGCATTCTGGATGTACATGCAGCCTTGTACATTAAAGGAAAATGATAGAAGTTATAGATTTGTCCTGTCAAAATCTCTAAGCCAGCCTCAGGCAAAGCACTGCCATCCCTCTTCCACCTCAGACTTTGAATGCCATTTTTCAGTGTTCGCCAGTAGTGCCCAAATATTGTGCACCTTCCAGAAGATAAAATAAGCCTCACTTAAAATCACTTCATCACTACCCTACTAAAAACTTAATTAAACAAGAAAGTTTGATAAAGATGCAAAACAGGCTATGAACTGTCTTAATCTCAGTATCAAAATTAGTTACCAGCTGCCTCTTTCTCCATAGTGTGAAGTATGGACTGCATGAAGTCATTCTGTTTGTCTGGGCCCAGTAACAGAGAGTCCATAGCTTGTTCTTCCAGCACTGATAGCAACATGCAAATCCCTAGAGAAAAGAAAAAAAAGGAAGCAACCTATCTGTATATTTGCAAAAAATTGTTCAAATTTTCACCAAATCAAGGCTCATTTTCCAAATGCCATTACCAGTGTAACACTTGAGCAAAGAGATGAGCAGCAACATGAAACTAACACAACTTCACTTCTGCAGCTGTGCAACATTCAATTCTCCCATTTGACACAGCACCTACAAAACTGTAGAGCTCTGACTTGAAAGAAGTGCTTACAAATGAGACTACCACAAATTCATTTCTGATCATAAATACTCACCTAGCCAATAGTTCTTGTAGTTGGTTGCATCATACAAATGAGCTGGCAGAAGGATGAGTTTACCCTTTTCATACATTGAAGAGCTGTAAATATCTGGATTCTCAAAAAGCCCCAACTCAATAACTTTGAACAAACAAGTCAGCACTTCCTCTAAGTCATAGTAATCATCCCTGTCAACCTTCCCTAAATTCCTTGCTGTTAGGATGGCCCAACGGCGAATCTAAGGATTGAAATAAAAAAAGTTATATATTAATAAAAAGAACAAATAAACTCACAATTCTGCAAGATGATCATTGCTACTACAAACAGCACAAGGGCATATTTTTACTAACAGAATAATTAAAAATAAGTCTTTCTCCAGAATAACCTCAGAAACAGGCTTATTATCCAGCATTCAGTATTAACAGGGTGCACAAAACCAGGATGCACTGGAATTTAGCAGGACAGAAAAAGGAACTTACCACCTCATTGGGGTGTACCAAAAAGAGATAAATTCCTGGGTATTTTTCAAAGACCTGAAAGGAGTCATGGCCAAGCTCCATTCTACAGAGCACTTCTACACATAGCTCACCTAAAAGGGTAAGATACAGTTAAAGTAAGCACTAATCTATAGGCTCACCAAAAAAAAAATAAACTATTCAATATCAAAATAAACATAAAATATATACACATACAGATACATACTGATATTCTGGCTTAACTACTCTTTGTTATTTTCATCTCCTCCAGTAAAACACCACCATTCCCTAGAGGACGGTGCATGATCAGATACGTACTGACTCTCTCATGCAGCAGCAGATATGGGTATTTCAGTATTTCTAGAAGGGGCACTCGTAGGTTATTCTCAAAATCTGGGCCCACATAACCAGACAGCCTCGTCTCTCCATTCTCATCCACTAGAAACAACTCATCATCTTCTCCCATTTCTTCCTGCATGGATTTCTCAATGTGGGCAACAAGGCGGGAGGTTTCCAAGTCCCACAAGTCCTATTCAGTGGGGAAAAACAACTCATCAAAGTGCATTTGTGAAGAGTGGTTAAGGACGTTCATTATCACCTGAACTAGATTTTGAAAACTTTACATTTCATTTTAAAAAGTTTCTTTCTAACCGTGGTGCAAAACACTAAAGTTTTGGCATGGAATTCAACTGTGCAAATAACAAAACTCTCACTTCAGATTATAAAGTAACCAGCAGCAATTTTAAACTTCTGTTGAATATCTATATTCATTTCAGGAATTATTTCAATCCATAGGTAAGTCACAAAACTTTGTCCACTGGCCAATATACAAAAGGACACGATACAGAAACAGGTCACATTTAGAAAGATGGAAAAAACAGTTTCATAAATATTGCCTTCTCACAGACCTTGCAATTAGTAGAAGGAAGAGAACATAAACAATTCAAGCAGACTGACTGACTTGCTGGATATTTGTAGGGACTCACTCCTTATCATGATTCATCTTAAGTAACAGCTCCAAACCTCAATTAGAAACCAAGTTTATTCCTTGCAATTAACGGACACTCCACTTATTTCCAGTCCGGTGGGACTGCACTCCAGAGAACTGACTAATGTAAAGAGCAACCTTTGACACATCTGTATTATGATCAGTTAGCTACAAATATGCACTTTCTACAAACACCGAAGAGAAAATAAGCTTTCCAAAATTATAAAACTGGACACTAGCAAGGGAAAACTACAAAATACTTATATAATAAAAAACCAAAAGGTTTAAAACTTCTCAGATTGTTTTTAACTGCACAGTCTTACAGAATTGCAAGGTTTCATCTCTGAAATTGAAACGCAGTAGAAAACTACAAATGAGAAGTGAAAGCAAACAAACAGGAACATAAGCCAAAGGAAAGGAGAAAAGAAATGAGATGTTAGTCTGGCAGATGTTCTTTGTTTCAGATGGCAAAGCACCACAGCATGAATAAAGTTCAAGCTACAGTGCCTAGTTAGTAACGTCCCACTACTGTTTTAGTTCTTGCTAATTTGAATATACACAGAACAGGAGGGTTTTCACTCTACAATCAGCTGTTTGCAACTCCATATTAAAAAACAAAGCAGACAGTTAAAAAACAACAACACCCTATTCCCAAAACCCAATAAAACACAACCCCTGCGTAAAACTCCCCCCCTACGCTGAGGCCGGAACACAGAAGCCTCTTAATTAATCTCTTAATTACCTTATGCAACCTTGGACATTCTTCCCTTGCTTTGTGGTATTCAACCACACACTCCAGGCAGTAACAGAGATCATCATTAGACCCCTCAAATTCTTCCTGGGACAACTGCTCAGCAGCATAGTGCTTCAGGAACTCAGTGGTGTCAGGACCACTCGGGGTACACCATCGGCATGTGCTCATTCTGGGGGTGAGGAAAAAGCAGGAATTCAAGTCCAAAGACTGGAAGCAGCAAAATGTCTCCCCTGCAGCCACAACAGCACCTACTTTCAGGTGTGGGGAGTTTCAGGATTTCTGTAGCTCCTTAGCAGGAGCAGATGCGGGTGCCCTCACACAGGTGCAGGCAGTTAAACAGATTAAAGCATTAAAGGAACATCACAGAGAAATGCCTGTGGGGTGGCAAGCAGTAAATGTAGAGCACCAAAACCAACTCAAATTTGCAAAACTATAAAATACCGTGTGAAAATTAATTTTATATTAGGGGGAAAAAAAAAAAAATATCCTCACCCACAAATAATACAATTTCCAGAACTGCAATGCTAAAGCTATTGGTATTATTTTACTGGTGTCTGTGTGGAATCTAGGTCTAGTGGCACAAAATTTAATTAGCTTTTCTTCTTAAACTCCTGCTAAAATTTATAGGTCAACAAATCCCTGTTGTCACAAGCAAAGGACTTTGCAGAACTTTGCTGTCTTCATTACTGTTAGAGTTAGAAAGTGTGATAAAAGTCTCACCACAGATTGCTTCCTCTAAAAGCAAAAGTTTTCACTAAGCAGGTACAGAAACACGTCACACCCTAATGGTCTGAAAAATTCAACAGAACGCTGGAATCACAGAATGGTTTGGATTGGAAGAGAACTTACAAGACCAACTCATTCCAACCCCTGCCATGGGCAGGGACACCTTCTACTATCCCAGGCTGCTCCAAGCCCCATCCAACCTGACCTTGCACACTTCCAGAGATGGGGCAGCCACAGCTTCTCTGGACAACCTGTGCCAGGGTCTGCCCACCCTCACAGGGAAGAATTTCCTTCTAATAGCCCATCTAACCCTACCCTCTGAGTTTGAAGCCATTTCCCCTTGTCCTGTACTACAGTTCCTGATGGAGAATCCCTTTCCAGCTTCATTGTAGACCCCTCCAGATACTGGAAGGCTGAAAAAGTACAAACACTTGAACTAACCATATAAAAGGAAAGATAGCAACTGCTTCCCTTATCCAGAGTAACAAAGGAAGGTAGATAAAGCCAAACCATGCCCCTCATACACATATATGTGCTGGGAAAACCCCCAAAATTACCACTGTGGCCTTTACCTTTGGAAAAAGAAGCTCTTCGCTGTACAGGTGTGCCAGTCACATGGTGGGAAGGAGAAGAGCACTGCCCTGCAGTCAGGAAAGGGGGCTGAGCCCCTCAGCCATCCACGCCCTGAGTGTGGCACAGCAGAGCAGCGTCCTCAGCAATCCATCCCCTGGCAACCCAGTCTCGGAGGTGCTTCAAAGGTCTGCAGCAAAACAGAAACCAAACCACTGAATGAATCACAGAATCAGTTCGGTGGCAAAAAGACCTCCAAGATCTTCGAGCCCAACCTGTGACCGACCACAACCAGCCCAGAGCACTGAGTGCCACCCTCCAGGGATGGGGACAGCATCACCTGCCCGGGGAGCCCCTTCCGACGTTTAACAACGTTTTCAGTGAAAAAATTCTTCCTAACATCCAACCCAAAGCCCCTCTGGCACAGCTAGAGGCTGTGTCCTCCCCTATCGCCCCCTGTGCGGGAGACGGGGCTGGGGGGGGGGGGGGGGGGGGGGGGGGGGGGGGGGGGGGGGGGGGGGGGGGGGGGGGGGGGGGGGGGGGGGGGGG
>JAWWEU010000038.1:4126098-4149331 GCA_035583155.1 Acropternis orthonyx | reverse complement strand
CGGGAGAAGAGGCTGACCCGCCCCCCCCCCCCCCCCCTTCTGCTCCACCCTCCTTTCCGATGGTAAATCACCACAGATCGGTCCAGATCGCACTGAGGGATTGCTCCGGCACTTGGAATAACAGCACGGGGCTCTGCTAAACGGGTTCCACGCGGCCACAAGCGCGATTTGCGACTGAATCCCCGCCCCGTCCCAGCGAGGGGCAAAGCAACACCCGCTTTGGCACGAAAGGGCACAAAACACTGAGGGATCAAGGAGAGCGCTCCGAGAGGACGCGCGGAGCTCGGCCCGGGGCGGGGCCGGCACCGACAGCTGGCACCGAGCGCTTTCGGTTCCGCGGCTGAAGCAACCCCAACCCCAACCCTAACCTCCCCTCCAACCCCAGTCTAAATCCCAACACCGACCGCAATATCCCAACCCAAACTCCAACCCCAACCCCGGCTGCACCCCAATGCCCGCTCCCATCCCAACCCTAACGCCCGCTCCAATCCCAACGCCAACCCCCGCTCCAACTTCAATCCCAACCCCAGCTCCAACTTCAATCCCAACCCCAACATCCTAACCCCAACCTGAGCCCCAAATCCCGGCTGCAACCCCAATATCCCGGCCCCACTCCCGCAGCCCCCTCCCCTTCCCTTCCCGCCCAGCGCTCTCCCTGAGGCGGCGTGAGGGACCCACACAAAGGCGGGGCGCGGGGGCTGCGCGGCCGGCGGGGCTCGGGCGGCTCGGCCCCGCTTCGCTTCGCTCCGCTCCCCTTCCGCTCCCTCTCCCCCCTCACCTCACACCGGGTCCCTCGTTCTGTCTGTCCGTCCGTCCGTCCGTCGGTCGGTCCCCCGGTGGGTCTATCGGTCTCTCCGTCCCGCGCCGAGGCCGCCGCGTCCCCCCCGCGCTTCCGGGCGCAGTCGGAAGCGGGCGCTGTGCGGGAGGGGCCTTAAAGGGCCGGCTCTGAGGGGGGCGGCCGAGCCCCTCAGCCGTGATATTTTATTATTTTAAGTATTTAATTAATCCCCACCCCCGCATCCCGTGAGCGGCCGCAGCTGGCCGCGGTTTGTGCTGCGATGGACACGGCCGGGAGCGCTCCTGCCTCTTCCCGCACATCCCAAGCGCGGTAGGAAAAGGGCCCGGCGCGGCTCGTGGGTTTTGGGGGATGGAGGTGCCGAGCTCGGGGAGTGTCTGTGACACCACCCTGGGGGCTCTGAGGGGGCACAGACATCGCCCCCCTTCCTTCGGCTCCTCGGGGACCCCCATGCAGGGTCGTGATGCTCGGTGTGCCCCAACTCGGCCTTATCGTTTAAAGACCTTTCATGAGGCGGGGGGTGAAAAAGGGCAACTCCCTGTTTGATCTTCAGCTGCTCCAAATGCCCCTCAGCTTTGGAGGGTGTGCGCTGCAAACACAACCCTTGGAGCTCTCCGTCTTTGGTAACACCACACGGCTGAGTTTTTCTCTGTAGCACCACTCAGGCCAGGAAAATGGTTGAAGAGACACATCTGCTCCAAAAACTCCACGTTTTAGGGGCCTCGCAGTGCTTTCTACACTGTCGTGCTCTTATTTATAATGCAGCCTGATACGCAAAGCTGTGTCAGTGTTATTTCCCTCACCCTCGTGTGAAGTCTGTTAGTTTTTAAACCCCTCCGCACAGTTAGCAATAATATTTAAACATCCAAGTGAAACAAGTGCCTCCCTCCGTGTTCCCGAGGATGGCGAAGGGAAAAGCTGCTCCCTCGTGCCATTTTTGAGCACCTGGGAAATAATGAAGGAGTTCTCTCCTGCACATATTTGTACAAGTGAGTTACACACTTTACCCAACAAGATGCAGATAAGGAGTTTCCTCATTCCACTCCCGGGGCTTCAGGGAGGACAGACAGGTCTGTTTTCCCAAGGCAGTCAGTGCAGTGATGGCTCCCAAGTTTACAGTTCCTGCCCTCTTGTCCCCCCCTCTCCGTTTTGCAGAGAAAAACAAGTATATTTTAACAAGTTTTCTTTTCGGAGTTTCTGTGATGGAGCAACAGGCCCTGTGCTCTGCAGTGACCCTGTGGGCTGGAATGCTCCTGGCTCAGGGACAAGGGAGTGAAAGTGCCTTGGAAAAATATTTTGGAAGGTGGTTTTGAAGCCTAAACATGCAAGATAATTAAAGTAGAGAATGAGATAGCAGAGTTAAAACAAGACATGTATCTCACCCTAATAGGTATTATGATTAGCTGGACTGCAGGGTGGGTGACTCCCCTGGGCCAGGGAAACCTCTCAAGGTTTGAGATCTCTTACGTGAGCCTGAGATTCTTCATGGCCCAAAGATGAGAGATCCTTGGTTAAGTGAGTGACAGCCACTGGATTAGTCCTAAAGAATTACTAATTCAGGGGGCTACTCAGTAGTAATTATAAACTTTACATATATAAAGCACTATGTGTGGGACTAAATCTGAATTCAGCCACACTCAGATCCCTCTCTGTGGTGCCCTCAAAAGGGTCCACTCTCAACTTCATGACGCAACAGGAGGGTCTTTTCTCACCCTTTCTGTCTCCAGACTGTGAATTGTTCTAATTTGATTTTAACTCAGTTTTCCTCTGTATGTTTCTTCCATGCAGTAATTAAACAGGTGAGCTTTGCCATCAAACTTACTGAATCTTGGTAAACCACTGTTAAACTTGGAATTCCACTGAATTTATTGAACTCCATTCAATTATTCCTTTACCTCAAAAAAACATATTGCTGCTTTTCTCTTTTGAGTGAGGTGCATTCCACTCATCCACAAGAGTTTTCCTTTAAAGCAAAGAATAAAACAAATCTCATTGTGGAGGCAGAAGTTTATTTCTCCAAGATCTACTGTTCAAACTCTACAACCAGGCAATCACTTGTGCTCCAGCCTGCAGACAATTCTGAGATCTCCATATTCCAGGGATAAAAAAACCCTTGAAAAACACAAACTGGTTAGATGTAAAAATCCAAGTTTTTCAACTTTTAACCTTCATATGCAGCATATGAGAAATACAAACAAGCTGCACAAATACTTTACACAGTGAGATAATTTTGGGGTTTTATTTTACAGTCAATTTACAAATAATCACACTGGGCATAGAGATAAAAATATCATACAGAGACATGAGTACAGCCTCCATCTTATTGCTTAATTTTCATATTAAAATGTAGAAATTCTCCTTGCCACACTAAAAATGTATCTATGCACACATGGATATATTTACATTGGCTGTTTTGTCTGTGTATTCCAAATATTAACAAAAACGTTTCAAATGCATTGTTGGGGTATTACCATGAAATGACCTTACAATTTATGAACAGTAATGGACAAAAATCCTTTCTCTCTAGGAGGGTTGAGAAAAATGTAAATCTAAATCAAAAATAAAATCCGGTGCTTGTTAGATACTTGTTAAAACAACTCAAAAGTTGTGCTGTTTCCATCAACACAGATGTCTTAAGATTTCATCACTACAGAGATTTAAAAGCAAATTGAAAGCCTTTTCCTAATTCTATGAGTTTTTAATAACTTTAAAAAAAAAAAGTTCTGAAAACCAAGGTCATTCACAAAGGGAAAACAGCAGCTTTCAACTTCACCAAAAGCAAAGCAGTGGGAAAATAATATTTTGAGACATTTAGAAAGACAATTAAGGTTGCTAAAACCAGAGCTAAAAGTGGCACAAAAGCTCTACTGAACTCTGTCTTCAATATGAAAAAGAAGGAAATCAGGCATGCCCATCTTGACTTTTCCCATCACTCCACAGCCTGTGTACCTGCAGTTGTTGAGCTGCACCCACTTTCAACCAGACCCATTTGCAGTTAAAAATGCAAATTAGAAGTTGCTTTTAGGACAGTCAATTAATCACTCTCTTCACTGGAGTCAAAAATGTCACTGAATCGGAAAGTCTTCTTCTGACTGGCTGATGAATCACCAGGACTGAGGTGTTTCCCCTTGATTTTTCTTAACTTTTCTTCAAATTCTGGGAGCTTGTATTCAAACAGAAAATCAATAATTTCTGGGGGGAAAGAAAGAGGACAAAAAAAAAGCAGTTTTAATTGGATCTATAAGGGAACAGGATCTCACAGACAGAAATAACGTTGTCCATGCTAAGGCACAAAGTATCTGTACTGTTCTGATCACCGTGGCTGCAGGGAGATCAGCACAAACAAAGATAAATTAAAATGCACAGTCATAAAACTTTTAAAGCCAAGGTATTAAAAAGAAGAGGTTCACAAGCACTGCACGAAGATGACATTGAAAGTTATGAAAAAAACCCATTTAGTAAAATAAGTACAAAGGCCAAGATTTTAGTCAATTAGGGGGAAGGCAAGTAGGAAAAAATTGAACTACTGTTAAGTATCCTTTATTAGATGGAAGCAAAACTTTAAGGAGTATATACAAACAGCTGGGATACTGACCACAAAAAGTCTTTTTTTGCCAAAAAGGGACACAGGAGACTTTTAACCTATAAAACAGTCCTTGAAGAATGGCTTTAGGGACATCTCTGCAAAGAGAAGAGTTCAAAGAATTAGTGGGGCCAGGAACTATCACAAAGCTTAGTTGTTGCTGAGTTAGCCATTCGTGAAAATGATGCCAGTCAAACAGTATCTTAGCTTTAGGTAGAAAGGATGGAATTCAAATAGTAACTAAAACAGGTTTTCAAGACAGCAATTCCCCTTGAAGGGAAGAACCTGCACCATGCCATCTGACCTAGTAAATGAAACAAAGTATGTGGAAAAAGAGGCAGCTCAGCATTCACAGGACTGGTAATTTCATATTCAGCACTCCTTTATTTGGAAGGCAACTGGTCTATTGTATGACACAATCCTATCATTGTCCCTTTCTCCCATTTGTTGATTAACACCTGGAAGTAGATACACACCACAGCTCCAATATTTGGAATGCTAAGGGTTGGATACAAATGCCAGGATACACAACTGTATGTTATCAAACAGAACATATCCTGCAGTAGCAGAGGTCCAAGAACTTTGACTCATCTGCTTTAACTACCCTTTCTATCCATAAAAAGAGGGGGAAAAGGTTTACCCAACAGCATCACTGAGTTCTTCCCAGTTTACTTCACTGACATCCTCTACCTTCGTTTCATACAGCCTGTGAATACAAGACAGAAGCAGATTGCAGGCAGAATTCAAGACACAATTCAATGCTCCCAGCTCCCTCAGTCAGAAGTCATGGGAGATTTATTAAGAATGATTGGAAAACACATATTAAGCTGCAGACAGGCTGTTCACCCCCTGCAAGCTTTTATAAACACAACTCAGAAGAGCAAGATATACAAAACCATTCCAGTGCCTCTGAACTGTACCTTTTAATAAGAGTGATCTTGTTCTGTAATGTTTTGGTCCCTTTCTGTAACTGCTGCCCTTTGGACATCTTCTTTACTAAAACTGAATTCCTTTGGAAACACACAAAACCAGGTTTTTATCATTTCAAGAAATTCCAAGCATCAAGATGCTACTGCTGTCACAGAGAGGCACAAATGAGGATTTGCTATCACAGCAAAACGAAAACTCACCCCACCCAGCAAAGAGCTATTTGTCTCAGACACATCTGCAACACCTCTTCTGTAGTCTACAACGTATTACCTGTCCTGCCAAATGATCATGAGGGCACAAACCTCAAGTTTTGCAGAAGAAATACTCCCCAAAGCCCATTTTATTATCTCAGGTGAGTACAAACCCCTACCATTTCTGTTTGCACTGTCCCCAGTATCGAGTTCCCACTTTAGCTTCAATCTCAGTCCATGGTAATTGCTGGCAGAGTTTCTCACGGTCAACCCAGAGATCCCCCCCGTTTGACTCTTCGGGTGAGCAAAGAGAACTTCCACCTTCCATTTCCAGTTTTCTTTTCATCACCTCCTTCACTGCAAGCTTTAACTTCTGGTTCTCTTCCCTTGTCCAAGGACCATAATTAATAGCTAAAATTGAAAAACCACCAGATTAAGGCATAGATTATCATAAAGGATTAGGAAAAAAGGCAAAAGAGCAAAGGTTTCACTTTGCATTATTTACAGGATCAGCTTAACACAGAAACTCTTCTGCATACCAGAGGGTTCAGACTAAACACTAAGGAACAGTCTGATCCCTAGTTTTTATCTTTTAAAACCTGGCTGCCAAATTCCTTCTGCCCTCCTCGTGAAGTCATCTATTTAGATGTCAGTTCTGTTCTAATAAAGAGCTGCATTTGTTCCACTTCTTTTCCCTTTTCTATCAGAGACTGTTCTTATCCCTTCCATAAAAGAATGCAATCCCTGGTCTGAAGAAAAGGACCACCACTACAAATTCATTAATCAGTTTAAAAAAAAAAACAAAACACTCAAGGGACTTGTTCTTCATGTTTAGGGTACATACAACATACAGGTAGGTCTAGTAACTTCTCAAATTGCATTGCACAAAATGAATTTTTTCCCCTCAGAATTACATACGTGACTTGATTTCAGAGAATTTCATAGCAACTGAGAGGTTAGAACGGGACATCAACTCAGAAATCTTCTTCCAGTTGTTGCCGTGCATAGAATGATACTTCTTTAGTTTCTCTTTTTCTTCCTGAGTATACCTAGTTGAGGAAAAGGGCACAGCTGTAAATTCAAACCATTTCAATCTCTTCAAAGAGCTCTCACCTCTACAGGTGATCAGTGTTGCTTGTCACTACCACTTCAAGTCACACTTTAGAACAGAGGAATCAATAAGGACTAGTCAGAAAAATTAACTATCAATTGGGTCACGGTCACAGTAACTGGCATAAATAGGAGAGACCATCTTCATTTATATCAATTTTTAATGCAAAAAATAACCAACAAATACAGGCATGAGCATTCAGAAACTCTTAGTTTATTCCCTTACCTTCCTTTATAATTATTAAGGTCAAACATCTTCCTTGCTCTGTAATATATCAGCCTCCAGGGCCGGGGTATGCCCTCAGCTAGAAGGTAAAGGATCATTTTTAAGAAACATTTCTCACACTCATAAGGCCACTTTAAAGAAAAAAAAAAAAAAAACCAAAGCAAAACAAAAAAACAAAACCTGACACCACACATTTTCATGACTGTGCTGCCAAGAAATTCTCTCCCTTTAAAAGAATGTACTCTGGTAAATAAATGTGTACATGCCTGCACATGGCTGGGTATCAGAAACTGAACTTCTGAACTCTCATGCATAAACCTGCTCCTCACAAGCTCCAGACTTCATGGACTGGCTGTGCATTTGATGCAGATGGAATTAAAATTTAACTGAAACATGCTCCCATTAATAGAGACATGAGACAGCCACCAGTGAGGAGGCTGATGAGACACTTCTGCACACAGACTATTTCAGCTGGGAAAAGCAGGGCTGGGGGCATCCAGCAAATCCAGTGCAGATCTCTGAGGAAGGGAAGATCCACAGAGACCATCCTGGCAACACCTTGGCCAGCAATGCCCAGGAGAGGTGACTGCAAGTCACGGAACACCAACATGACTTTCTGCCAAATTCTCCCAGACCAGGAACAAACTCCCAGACTGGAATAGAAATCAGCACTGGGCAAATGTGACAAGGCAGAAGGAATGACTGTGTTGAGTGAAACAGTCCCAGAGGAACAAATCTGTAGCCTCTTTGATCCTTAGATCCCAATCCATTACAGGTTGCCATTCACTCTGCCTTGCCTCTGCTAACAACACAGAATGAAGCCCCTGAGAAAGTGGACTGAGGAGATTCAGCAGAAATGTTACACGAGGAACATGCTTGCCAGATCAAGTCTAAATGTTTTCTAGCCACAAAAAGCCCAACAAAATGAGTAAAGAGGAAAAACAGAGATGCTATTACAACGGAATCATAGCCATAATGATTTTGTTTTCCTCAAGTCTTGGAAAACTGAATTATTTTGGCTAAAGTCATCCTTTCTCAGTTCCTGCCCTCACTCAGTCCTGCACCTGCCACCTATTTATGGGCTCTAAGAACAGTTGACAATTTCAGACAGGACTTAATCAGTCACAGCTGCCATTAATAACCTTAATTATAGCCTAGCAAATAATGCACTTAGAGCCATAAAGCCCAAACACAAGTTTGAAAGTCTTTAAGTCTTACTGGTCTTGATATTTTATCTCTAAACTCTTCCTACCTGAGACCAGATTATGAACTACATCATCTCACCAACATGTTCCTTTTTTTTACCAAATTTAGCAACATCAGTGCTTTTCAATAACCATTAACTTAGAATTACATCAGCAGGTTGTGGAGTGGAACATTCAGCTCTTTGAGAAAGGGCTTAAATACTCACAGATTTTTTCACAGAACTGGTGCTCTGCCTTGAGACGATTGATAGTCTCTTTCTCTTCAGGATACCTCGAGGTAAACAGGAGTTTATCAGCACTGTCTATTCCCGTGATCGACAAGAACTCATCGACGTTCCTCTGGATTTGATTGTTTTCCTTCTTGGTAAACCTGCCAAACTTGACAGCAATACCTGAAACAGGCGAAGGTTAAAAAAGCCAAGTCAAACCTCAAGTTTGACTACTGCACTTTCAGGTTCTAGCTCAGGTATAACAAAAGATCCAGAAATTCAAAAGGGAAGAAGAAGCCAGACAAGCTGGGGATGAGTAATTTACACACAGTTTGGACCTTAATTTGATAATGAAGAAGCAGATGCTACAAAACAGAAGAGCAGAAAATATGACAGTTGGAATGAAGTAAACCACTCCATGGATGCAACACACATGACACAAACATCTATTTTTTCCTCTGTCGAAGAATTGGCATGGTCCTTCCTCACTGCAAGAGTATGTCAGAGCACTCACCTTGCTTTTTAAACTCTTTAAACCTTGCTAGGTCTCTTCCAGCCATCTTCCTGATTGAACTGTCTGATATCTTCTTTACATGGGGAATAAACTCTTCCAATTCTCGTTTTGCAGTATCCAAATCCATGAAGGAAG
Source organism: Acropternis orthonyx (assembly GCA_035583155.1). Classification (NCBI taxonomy): domain Eukaryota; kingdom Metazoa; phylum Chordata; class Aves; order Passeriformes; family Rhinocryptidae; genus Acropternis; species Acropternis orthonyx. The sequence goes on along the minus strand of JAWWEU010000038.1, from coordinate 4,140,432 downwards.
ACATGACAGAGTCCAGGTATTCTTCATCATCCAGACTAACCTCGTCCGAGACTGCCGTTTCAGCAACGCAACTGTTCTGCTCCTTCTCTTTATTTGATGCCACAGGGTCTGGGGTCCTGATATTTAAAAAAAACCCACAAACAAACATAAAATAAAATACATCACTAGACCTCCAAAACAGATTTTTGTTAGCATCTCCAACACTAAAAGAATGAACATATTCATTAATCAAAGAACAAGGAATACTTCACGTGTCCACCCCCTTGTATTTCCAACCTTCTAACGCAGATGTAACTTAGTATCAAATTTCTGCATTTACAGTAGTCAGAGCTTTCTGAAGTTTTGAAAACCCACAGAACTCTCACACGTGGACATACTGAAGAAACAGTATCTCTTGCTACCACTGGCACACAGGTTTTTTCCATCTCTCTCTCACTAGTGCAGTTACTGTGGGATCAAGACACCGTAAAAGCACCAAGAGCTACTTACATGAGTATTTCTTTGCACAGAACATTAAATTCTTTAGCTGACCTTACTACTTGCTTGGCTAAAATGCTCCTGTTCACTGTAAATAATATCAAATTTAACAAAGGAACTCCCTTCTTTTCCCTCCACTTTTTTTTTTACTAAATATGAATTGCTTGAACATAAATTATTTCTGTATCTATGATTTTCAAAGAGGAGAAAAGAGCTTACGTTGAAGGCAAAGGTGGTATATATTTACAAACTGTTATTGTATCTCCACAGGCTTTTAAAGTAGGTCTCTGACATCTCAATATACTCTGTGAGTGTAAAGATTTTCTTTAAAACACACACAAAACAGAATGAAGACAAATCTATGGACCCGAATAACATGAAAGAAACATATTTAGGGAGTGAGGGAAGAAAAGAAAAACCCCACAAACAAATCCTAAACTTACATCTGCTCAGACTCTGAAGAACTTTCTTCTGTGACAAAAGCGCTGCTTTTAATTGCCCTTTTAGCAGGTCCTGGAGGTTTTTGAGCTCTATCAGCTGCTTTAGTGGGTGTGGAAAAGTCAGCAGGTACATCCACTGAGAGCTCACTTGTGGCAGAAGCAGCATCAGAGTGACTCTCCTCGTGCCTCTGTCCCTTCCCTGCTGGTAAAGGACACCCTTTGTCACCCCCTGGCCTGTTCTGCTCTAGAGATGACAACAAGGATGGGTCTGCAGTTCCCTCTGTGTCCTCCTGCCTGTCCTGGGCGCTGCTGCCTCTCCTCTCCTTTCTCTTCTTCTTGGCTTTCTCTCTGTTGTTTTCACCTTGACTTTCAGGAACAGGCACCTCACACTCCTCATCCACCTGAGGCAGTTTTCTTTTCTTCTTCTTCTTGAGAGGCTTTTTAAGGTAGACATAATCCACAGAGGTGTGCTGGGAGCCCCCGGTGCTGTCCTGGTTCACTGACACACAGGTGACATCGCTGTGCTCAGCCAGGCTGTCTTTACCCTTCCTCTTCCTCTTCTTCTCCCGGGAAGCCTCTGCTGCAGCTCCATTGCTGATTCCCTGCTCCACCCTCACAAGATAAGCAGCTATGGAAGTCTGCTGCTCCTCACCCTTGCTTTTGGCTTTTTTCTTCTTCTTCCTGCCCTCCTTGCCCTGTGCTGCTGAGTTTTCAAACAGCAGAGGAGAAGCCCTGCCAAGCTCTGGGCCTTCTGCACTCCCATCATTCCCCTGCTGGTTGTGGCACTCCCCGGGTTTTCTCTTCTTCCTCCTCTTCTTGAGGAAAGCCTGGCCTTGGAAATCATCTGCACGTGCTTGTCCTTTCATTTTCTCTTAGATGAAAGACAGGAGTTTTATTCAGGTGCTGTAGTTTATGTACCATCACACACATCACGAACCACCCCAAAATAAAAACCCAACAAGAAGAAGCACAAAACCCACCCAAAACTTTAAAAATTAAATACTCCCCACTGTATCTTGCAAACGCACAATAAAGACAACTTACTTTTCAATCCAGCTGGTTTTGCAAACTGCCTATAAAAAACTGATGCCTTCTGTGTCGAACAGATGTGCATCACAGCTGCACGCAGGCCTATAAGTGCCTTCCTGGAACAACAAGACACACTTTAATAAGTTTGGACTTTGAATAGTTAAGGAAAGTCAGACTGTTCAACTCTGCTTTCAGCACTGAAGCAGCAGCAAATTACAATTAATGAAGAAATAACGGACTCATCAGCGCTAACACGTAATTATCTCATTAGAAGCTTCCGACGGGCTCGGTCCCCGCACAGGGCGATTCCTGCACGACACGCGCACACAGCGCGGGCAGGCGGCATTTCGGAGCGCGCTGTCCGCATCCCGCGCATAAAAACCGCTTACCGAGCGGCGCCCCCGTCACGTTCGGCACACGAGCCCTTGGCCTTCGCACTCTGGGGGAATCACCCCCTCCCTGCGGAGCCTCCGCGGGCAGGCACGGCACAGGCCCGGCCGCGGGCGGGCACGGCACAGGCCCGGGCAGGCACGGCACAGGCCCGGCCGCGGGCGGGCACGGCACAGGCCCGGCCGCGGGCAGGGCCCCGCCTCTTCCCTCCGCCGCTTCCCTCCGCCGCTCCCCGCCGCCGGCTCGGCACTACCGCGGACAGACCGAGAGCGCCCGGAGCGCTGTCGGGGACCCCCCCAGAACACCCCCCCGCCCCCGGAGCCCCCCCAGGGACCCTCCGAGCGCCCCGCGTGTCCCCGCCGCGCCTGCCGCCGCCTCCACGCCGTGTCCGCCCGCGCCGCCGGTCCCCCCCGCGCCCCGCGGCCGCCGCACCATGCGTTCCCCTCCGCCCCGGCGGAAGCGGCGCCCAGCCGGACCCGTCAGAGCAGCGCACCGCCCGTTGCCTGGAGACGGACGACGCCGCCGCTCGCGCCGCGCCATCGGTGGGAGCGGGAGAGACCCCCGGGATTGGGAGAGAGACCCCCGGGATTGAGGGAGACCCCCGGGATTGGGGGAGACCACCGGGATTGGGGGAGACCACCGGGAGTGAGAGAGACCCCCAGGACAGGGAGAGAGACCCCCGGGATTGAGACAGGGAGAGACCCCCGGGATTGGGACAGAGAGAGACCCCCGGAATTGGGACAGAGACCCCCGGGATTGGGACAGGGAGAGACCCCCGGGATTGGGAGAGACCCCCGGGACAGGGAGAGACCCCCGGGGACAGGGAGAGACCCCTGGGAGTAGGAGAGACCCCCGGGGACAGGGAGAGACCCCCCGGAGCGGGAGAGTGAGAGAGACCCCCGAGACTGGGAAAGACCCCTAGGACCGGGAGAGACCCCCGGTACAGGGAGATACCCCCGGGACCGGCACCGGGAGCGGCACCGAGACCCCCCCTCCGCGGCTGGGACCAGCGGGAGCCCCCCGGCCATGGCGGGGCCCCGGCGGCGCCCCATGACCTTGGCCGAGGCCGGCCCGGGCACCGAGAACGAGCGGCTCGGGCTGATCCGGCTCAGCATGTTCCGCAACCCGCTCATCATCAAGGTGAGCCCCGCCACCCCCGGGCCCCCCGGGAGGGTAGGGGGTCGCGGTCCCCCGAGGGAAAGCTTCCCGTTGACGCTGCAAACAGGAGGGGAGACTGCGTTCCCTCCCTGCTGTTTGGTGGTTTAAGCTGCCCCTGGTCCCAGGCACAGCGTGGGGTGGGTTCTTCCTCCCTCCTTCCCTCCCTCCCTCCAGGGGGTTTGGCCAATCCGTACTCCCACGGCTTGGGGGGCTCGGGGACTGAGATGTCGCTGAGGTGGCTCTTCGTGCCCCCCAGCAGAGGGTCCTGGAGAGGGGGGAACACAAACTGCAGCCACCTGAGTTACCACCAGCACTGGACGGGGCTGCGCAGGGAGGTGGCGGTGTCCCCATCCCTGAAGGTGTCCAAGGAATTCCACTGGGTGACAAGGTGGTGATGGGCCACACGATGATCCTGGAGGGCTTTTCCAACCTTAAGGATCCTGTAATTAGGATTTTCAGCCCTGCTGTGGAGCTTCTGGTCGGTCCTTTCACAAACTCCTGACACTTCCCACCTTGCCAATCTCACTGCCCAGCGCCCCGGCCGGGCTCGGGGCGGGCTTTGCCAAGTTTTAGTCGTCTGTCCCTTCGCTTGGTTCCTCCTCCTCTACCTCCACAACCACAGCAGGTCCCGCCTGGACCACCTCCCGCATCCCGAGCAGCCGCTGAAACTGCAGCTCTCGTCCCCTGGATGGCACTCTCGGAACAGCTTCGTGCCCGAGCATCGCTCCCAGCCCATCGGGGACCGAGCCCCGACCCCCCCCGGCCGGCGGGGACAGCCCCGACCGCCTGGACCGGCTGCTCTTTGCCCCTTTCCCTGCCGAGGTTCTGCTCCAAAGCCTTGTTTTCCCACCGCAGCCAGCGGGGACACCCGAACCGCGGAGTTCAGCCCTTGAGCTCCCCGCGGTAGTCGGCTTGGAATTTGGAACACGGCCGAAAATTCGAGTCATTGCAATGTTGGATAGCTTCCCTTGCTTTCTCATGACAGTCTAAAAGTCTATGTGGAAATTATATCGGGGGAAAAAAAAAAGCAGGCTTTGCATCAGAACTCAGAAGCAGCTTCACTTGTTCAAATCCACAACTTCTACTTTCTTTCTGTTTCTCTGCATCCTTTAAATTTGGGACGTGCCTTTGCTTAAATGTGGACTAAGGGGTGGGATTTCTCACCCAGTTGCCCCCCAGGAAGAGCTGGTGTGACAGGGAGTGCGAACCTCCTCGGGATGGAGGCAGCCCCACACCTTCCCCATCCCTCCACACTGTTCTTGCCTTTCTCAGCAAAGTGTGTTGGTAAATTCATTTGCAGGTGATGCTTGAATATGCATCAGAAGAACATGTAATCGTATGGCATTTAAGGTATGCAAAGGCATAATTGCAGGGCTTGGGTCAATTCTACTTATTTTAAGGATGCATTTCATTCCTTAAAATGGAATTGGTCTGAACCACCTGTCAGCACCAGGAGTGTAACACTGGAAGAATTGTAACACTGGAGGGAGACTGTTTACAGGAGCATGTAGCTACAGGATAAGGAGGAATGGCCCTGAGCTGGCAGAGGGCAGGGTTAGAGCAAGTATTAAGAGGAAACTGTTCCCTGTGAGGGTGGGGAGGCTGCCCCATCCCTGGAAGTGTCCCATGCCAGGTTGGACAAGGCTTGGAGCAACCTGGGCTAGTGGAAGGTGTCCCTGCCCATGGCAGGGGGTGGCACTGGATGAGCTTTAAGGTCCCTTCCAACCCAAACCATTCTGTGATGTTGCTTCTACACAGGGCAGCTCCTCTCCTGCAGTGTAGATGTTGCAGGTCGATTATATGTGGTCATTAAGATGATGCTGATTTATGTGGGAGTTTTGTCTGTGTGGAAAGGAGCTTTCAGCTGAGTCCTGTCTGTCCCTGGAACTCAGTCCATGTCTTCTCCCAGCAGTTTGCTCACCCCCAGCTTTAGGGCTTGAGTTTTTCCTCAGCATAACTGTTGCAGGGCATCCTGGCAGTGGGAATTCGGAGCAATTATCAATCCCAGGATGTTCTAATAAGGCCCAGTCTGGATTTTTACTGTCTGGCCAGGTAAAAGTAAAATTTAAGCAAGTTGGAGGCGGGGGCGGGGGGGGGAGAGGAAGTAGTGTTAAATTTTAGCATCCTGGACAGTTTGTGTTCTCTCTGGGCTTCCTTGCAGGGGGGTGTCTCCTGGTAGAGATGTAAGATTTGCATCCACCTGATGCAATCCTTGAGCATGGAGAAACTGCCTGTGTTTCTGGCTGACCCTCCTGCCCCAGCTCTGCCCAGAGCATCCCCCAGGATGTGTCCACACACACTGGCTATCACAGATTAAAACTGTCATCTTCTCACACAAAGATTTCTAGGGATAAATCCTCTGTTTTTCTCTGCCGGAATGTATGATGGGTTTTAATTAATCAAGGAGTTAATTTAGTTTATATATATATATATATATATATATATATATATATATATATATATATCTTTGCTTGCAGCATAAAACTGAGGGAAGTATTTATCTATTGATGCCAGTGAAAAACTGAGCAAAGCATTTTTGGTTTGTTTTCACCAATAAAAGCCTTAGTCAAGCATTTTTCCAGTACAAACTTACTGAAAACTCCTGTGTTACAAAAATAAACCAGCTTTAGGCAGGAAATAAGAGTTTACCACATTTAACCCCTGGCATGCTCAAGAGCAATGTGGAAAACTGACCCATAGGGGTTTGATGGCATTTATATTAAGTTTTTCTGCATAATCTGGCATAATTAAGTTCCAACGTGTCACTGCCAAAGTCATTGTGTCACCAGCGTGGAGTTGCACATATCCCTGGTGTGTGGAGGGCAAGGGGAAGTCCAGACCCACGTGGCAAAGCATCCTCTTACCTGTTCCAGTGGAGCCAGGGGAGATGCAGGAAGCAGGGAACTGCTTTCCAGGAAAAGCCCTCAGAGCTGAGAGGCATCTGACTCACCTCCAGAGCCCTGACTGCAGCTCACAGCATTAAAAATTGTTTCAGAACTGGCAGTTCTGAGGAGAAGGATGGTGCTGGTGCTCTCTTGGCCAGTAAAGGCAAGCACCAGGTCTCTGTCCCAGTTGTCCAGCTTGCAGGAGAAGAAGATTTAGAAAACAGAACTGCTGGAATGTGCAATACTTGGTTTAGAAGCTGCTTATTTATGTGACAACTGATGCCAGGCTGTTTAGGATTCATTTTCCTAAGATTTCTTCTCCAGCCCTGGGGGCAGGAACTTTTTCCTTTTTTTCCAACAAGATTGAACAAAAGCTACAGGACTCTGGCAACAAAATTTCAGCAGCTGCAATCTCTAGGAGAAGAAAATACAATCAAAAAAACTCACAAAACCTCAGGAACCAGCACACTGAGGGCTTGGTAATCCCAGAAGAAGAAGGATTAGCTAAACCAGGGAAGGTGAACTGCCCTTTTTGTGGAGGCAGGGGAGGCACAGGATGGCTCTCTCTGGGCTCCCCCAGGAGCTGCCCCATGCCCAGGGCACCAGCCAGGTGGCCACGGGACTCCACTCCCTAAGTGGGTATCAAGTAAAGGTAGAAATCACTCATTTTTGTTTTTCCTTTCACACCTCTTGAACCTTATCATGAAGTATTTCTGCCACAGAACAAGGCACTGCTGAGAGTTGTTCCAAAATCATTTTTGGTTTCTGGAATGATCCATAGGATGGATGCTACAAAAGCAAGTAGGAGCATTTGATCAAACCAAAATTATGTCACATCATGAAAAAAAGGAAAAAAGAGCTGTAATTAAGCAAGAGACAAACACGGATAAATGTGTGGTGTGAAAAAGAATGTTACAACCTGGAGCTGGAAACTGCATCCCCACAAACATCTCTTGCAAGCAGAGAAAGGGCAGGTTTTCCATCACTCTGGAGCTGCAACTTTTATTAATAGACCTGCACTGTGGCTGCAACGGGGCTTTTACATCTGAATGTTGTGCTCAGTCTTTAAACCTTTATCCCTCACCGTCCTGTGGGTTTCTTTTTTAAACATTCTCTCCAAATCCACTCATCTTCTTTCGCATTTCCTGCAGCAGCCTATGGAGGAGCCACGGTGAACTCAAAAGGATGCTCCCGTTTCTCCAAGCCCTTTCCCAGAGCAGAGCCAGGAGACACCACTCACCTTTGTAATCCTCACCCACCTCTGTGCAGGGACTGCTAAGCTGTGCAAGGAAGGGAAGGTGTTCAACTAGAGGCTTCCTTAAAAACACACCCATGGCTGGATGAGCCATCAGAAACCAGAGGTGTAGTGTCTGTGCGAGGGCTGGGACTGACAGGAGTGAAATCATCCCCTTCCCGCAGGGCATCCAAGCTCTGCGTGAGCTGAGACAGCCCAGGTGGGGATGTCAAGCCCCCTCTGTCTCTGCTCCCCTCCAGTGATCTGGAGCTTGAGCCACAGCCAGGATCTCACAGGTGAATCCACTCTGCTGGTGGCAGCACCACCCTGTGAGGCAGCTCCCAGAGAATGTGGATAACTTCCCTCAGGTGTTAGCTGTGATGATTCCAATAACTCTGTTCCCTCTCCCACCCTGACGGGCTCTCAGTTGTTTGGAATCAACACCTCTATCGAAAATTTGGTCAGAGAGCAGGTTTTAGTTTGTGTGGTCAGGTAAAGAGCCCCCGTAACACACAGCAGAGAAGTCACAAGTCCCGGGAGCTGTATTTGGAATAAAGTTGTCTTATTTGGTGTTAATTATACTATTTACCTCAAATCACTGCATGAGCATCCTGCCTTCTGTGCTTACTGCTTGGGGACACTGAGGTTTAATTAGTGTTTATGCAGCATTTTGTGTGCTTATTACTACTATTGTTATATCACTAGTACTATTATATTTTTGCAATCTAAGGCCAGTGCTGTGCTTTTAAAAATGTATTCTAAAATGTCTACATCACCCAGCTCAATAATTCATTAGAGAAATAAGCTAATGAAGGGCTGGTTAGTCAAATAATCATTAGGTTTGGTTCTGAGCTTTCTTTCCAGTGCTCTGACTTCTAAGGGTTTTTTCTTCTCAGCATGAACTCATTTAAGATTTTTAAATGAATTATTTGGTACACTAAAAATTAAATTCCTTATGAGCTTTAGTGCCCTCCCACATTTTGCACAGACACCACTGAAATAAATAAGGTATTTCCAAGAGGCAAGTAAACATTCTGCATGAACTGAAGGAGTGGGTTTTCACTCCTAGTTCTTTGAACACAGGACTTAGGCTGCAAAGTGGCAGCTGTGATTCAGCAGGCAGAGAGGGACAGCAGCAGCAGCAGCACCAGGCATTCGGAGCTGCTCACCCCCGAGATCCACATGCAGGATGTAAAATCAAGCAAAAGGGCATTTTGATCCTTTATGTGAACAAAACAATGCAAATTGGTGAGACTAATAAGCCCAGAAACATTACAAGGTGAATGCCTTTTATGTTCATGAAAATCTTCTATGTTTATTTGTCTAATACAATGGAAATAAAGCTTCAAAGGCTCTTTGATTTAAAAGTGCATTATTGAAGTCAGCCAGCACAATAATAATGGTTAGACCAAATTGTTGCATTATGACCCTAATAACAGCATTGTCATAGCACAGAACATCTGTACAGCCTCTTGCCTCAGCTGGTGGTGATGTAAAAGCAAAAATTAAGCCAAAAGATGAGAGAACAGGGGAAAAAACTAAAAGGAAAAAGGGTCACAAATGGGTCCATACATTCACAGTACATCCAGAGCTATGGCTGGATATAAATTTTTATGATGAACCTAAAACTCAGGCTTTATTGCCTGAAAGATTTAAGAAACTTTAGGGGAGAGGCACCACCAGTTTATAGTGCTGGTCCCAAACCACACTAAGGCAAGAGATAATTTTCAGACTAAGTCAGGGATATTCCAAATCCCACTAACAACGACCTTACCTCGCCAACCCTTCTCCAGGGACACCGACCCCAGCAGGCTGGGAGCAGCACCAGAGACCCAGCTGAAACTTGTAAGAGCACAGGAATAGCTCTCCCCTCTTTCCTCTCCATCCCCAGCTTCCCACTCCACCACCAATAAATGTCCCTCCTTCTCTGGACAAGGCACCAGAAAGTGTCCCGAGCATGGAGGAAAAGCTGGTGGGGGCTCAGTGAGGACAGTCCTGGACAGCGGGGGTTGCTGCCCAAGGAAAAGGGGAAAAGCTCTTTATTTTTATCTTTCCCACAACGATTCCCGTTTTTGCCTGGCAGAATATAGAGCAAACAGAGCACGTTCCCAGCAGTCACAGGGACCAACATTTTCGGTTCCTCGTTTTTGCAAGTTTTTAGCCACACTTTCCCCAAGGGCAGATTGCTTTCCATGCAAATTCTTGGAGATGCTCTTATGCCTAATTATTGAATTTGAGAAGCCTTTGTCATCTTGCAGGGATTGTTTTGTTCTTGCTTGGCTGCTCACATTGTGCAGATTAGACAGAACCTGCATTTCTGAGAATATTTTCCTCTTTAACCATTTGTATTTTATAAAATAAATTACACTGACTTTTCTACTCACATTTATTTGAAGTAGCGCAGATAAATGGAAGTGAGACCCTGTTGCTAGATCTCCAACAACAGCCTTTAAGAAAACTTCAGTATCAAGGGAAATATCTCTAGTTTGATTTGTTTAAGCAAACCAACACGGGGTTTGTGCCTAAAAATCTTACAAGTGAAACCTGATTAAAAATAATAGTGTAACTCCCAGGCTGGCGGGGGGGGGGGAGCTAAAACTCAGTAAAGCAAACACAGTGAACCTCATAAAGAGCAAACCAGCCTGAAAAATAACACTGGTTTTCATAAGGAGCTTTGGGCTGCTCGCCCAGGTAGAAGAGCCCCTTTGTGTGGAGCTTTTCGACTTCCCAACATTTACTGTCTCCATCACCCTCCTGCTCCCAGGAGATACCAATGGGCTGGTCAGGAGGCGACTGGAACTCCACTAATTACCACACATTACTGGGTGTTAAAGCCTTCCTACAGCCCAACCCCGAGTTTGCCCGCTCCGGCTCCATCCCTCATCGGCGGCCAGGCTCCATCCCATTGATCCCGCTCCCCGGAGCCGCGGAGAGGGGCTGCAATCCCACCTCTGCCACAGTCATGGAGCTAAACCAGTTCCCAGCTTAGCCCCAGCGCTGAAAAGCACAGTCCCAGATCACACCCGCAGTTAGTTAGCATTTAGATAGGCTGGGCCGGGGCTCTGTACAATAGGCATCAAAGCTGAACTCTTGGTGCAGCGAGAGGGATTAATTTCTTTAACCAACATGCCTGATCTGGCCTATCTCATTACCCTGCCTTGTCAGTGTCGATGTTAGATTTGATTGAAGATTATACCATTTAGGCCTTTCCCCTGTTTTCCACAGAAATCAGGCCTATTGAATTGCACATTCTTCCATGGGCCCCTGTCAATACTCAGTGGCCTGAGCCTCTAATTCTGCTTCATTTAAACTTCATCAACTTTTCCAATCAAGTGGAAGGATCTGAAATAGGCTCCGTAAGCAGAAAGGCCCTTTTTCCTTTTGTCAGATAATTTATTCTGTTTTCTCTTTCTCTCCCCCTCGCCTCCCCACCTCTTTCTCTTTTTCTTCTTTTCGCTCCCTTTCCCTGATGCTGAAAATGAGATTACAGTATTTAAATGACTATGATAATCAATCGGGGGACCTTGAGCCGAGATTGAGGTTAATTTTTCTTAGCAGAACAAAGAAGCGTGATGCCATCGGGGATTTGAAGGTGCAATCTGTGTTTCATGCTTGTATTCCTGCCCCACTCCACCCCCCCCAACCCAAAACTGCACTTTTAGGAGTCTTTTCTTGTTACTAACTATGCAGTTGTTGTGATTTTTGTAAGAGGCAACCCCTCGGAGGGGAGAAATGTAATTTTGGGCTGATAAATAGCTAACAGCCTTCAATCAACAATTTTAATAAGAAAAAAAAAAAATCACTTACACGGTGAGACTGCACATCTAATGAAGGTGCTATCATTACCTTATTTATTTTTAAACACACTTTAAATAATTTTCAGCAGTGCTAGGAGCGGTCCTTCCAGCCTGCACAGCAGAGGAGGGAACTTTTAGCTGAATACCCCTGTTATCCAGCCCCTCTTCCTACTTAGCAGCTTTCTTAGTTACCTGAAAAAATGTTGAGACTTTTGTCATGATTTTGCTAATCAGAAATGGAATCGCTTATGTTCATCTTAGAGCCTGCCTTGAAATGGCTTGTTAAGTCTTTAGATGATGTATTTTTGGTTGTAACACGCCAGCATTCGCTCACCTGGATCATTCCCATTCCCTGCTCTGGAAGAGAGAAAGAGAGAAATATGCATTTCTTTGCTTCCATCCTAGCTGTCTTGTCAGTGCTGTTTTACACGCTGCCACCCAATGTTATCTTTTATTTGTGTCAGGAGAGAGGATTTGACAAGTTCAGTATACAATGTTCATTTGGCAAGGCAAATTTTTCATACCAATTTTGAGTAGAAAATGAAACCATCTTTCAACGCAATGAGCAACATCATTTTTGGACAGACTTATTATGAGAAGAAGAATTGCAAAACTTTATTTCCCTGCACGATCCAAAGGAAAAACAAACCTGGAAATGAGACATTTAAACAAACAAACAAAAAAAAAAAAAACCAACATGTATGAATGTTTGAGGCCATCAGTTTGTTTTAGAAATATAAAATAACCACCGGCTGCTGTCAGGTAGCTGTGGCCTCCTTTTTGTTAATCAGATGCTGCTGAATTTGGTTGCATCATAATGTAGCTTTGTTTCCAACCTTTTAAGCTGTCAGAGGACTGGGGAAGGCACATCACACCAACCTGAGAAGTTTGTCAGCCTTTGCCAAGCAAAACAGTCATTAGTCAACAGCGTAGGCTGAGCTTTGGGAAGGGGCTCAGGGCCCGAGCCAGGCAGGCACCAGGGGCATTTCAAAGGGCTCTGGGTGCTTTGCCTCCCCCCAGAATCCCAAATGTAACTTCTGGCAGCACTAAATACTCTGAACAAGCCAATTAATGGGAAAAGCTCATTGTAAATTCTGCTGTCCCGCGTGTCTCACAGCAGGTTCCTTGGGGGATGAGGTTTTGTCTCTGACAGCCCCACCACCACAATGGGCTTCTGGTCCATGACAAGGACTTGCTGGTGCAACTGCACAGTGAGGACCCAAGGCAGTTAAATAAATATTTCCTAAGGAAGACCATGCATTAAAAGGGCTGTCAAACCTTCACTGGGTGACAAATTCATCGTAGCCCCCAGGCCTCCGGCAAGGCTGGGAGGTTCAGCCTCAGAGCCACATTCTGCAAGTTCCCAGGAAAGCCCAGCCTGTGGTGGGAACTGGGATGATCTTTGATGCCCCCCAGCTACGTCCCTCTGTGACTTTTACCCCCAACAAAAGCAGCAGCAGCCCCAAGATACCTGTCCAGCCCCTCACACTGTGCTTGTCTCAGGCCCTGGTTTGCTCCAACAGCTTTCTCTCTCTAAGCAAATATTGACTCACCACGGGGAAATTAAAACTCCATTAGACTTTGCCACATTGTAGAGCAGAGCCCATTACAGCGGGCGAGTGGCAATTAATTGGTTTCCTCAGATATTACTTAATTCTGGGAAGGCAGAGTTAGATGGGAAGGACAAGGCTGATCTAAACAATCATTTCCTAAAATAACATAATCTAAATAAACTAATGAAGTGATTAGATAGTTATTAATCAAAATATAAAGAAGAGTCGAAAGAAAATATTGGGTATATAACAATTTAGAAAGAACAGTAGAGTTAATACCATTCTGCTTAGACTCATCATGAGGCAATCAGCATTTGTGCTTAGGGATGGATGCTGGGTTTGCAGATTAATTACATTTCATGCAAAAAGCTGCCATTTCGAAGCATCCCATCTTCTGCTGTTTTTGCTCTGTTCATACTACTCAACTTTTAAACATACATAGAAGGGGCCTCTGCCTACGTGGCATTGCAAGTTTGGGGCATTGTTTTTTAACTAAAGTTCATTTTGGATTAAGAAATCTAAAGCAAAATAACCATAAAAACAGACTCCCATGTGTGCAGATAGAATAATTAGTAATTTGAAAATATTCTGGCCCAGGGAGGGCCCTCCCCAGGCAGTCCCTGTGCAGGGAGGCAGCAGGGAGCTGCAGGCTGGGGGTGCCTGGGCAGCAGTGCCTTGGGTGCTGGGGGGTCCCCAGGGCCATGTGGGGTCCCCCCAGCCTGCTGCCAGTGCAGGGAGCAGATACAGCCATCTCCCATGGAGCTCTGCTCTGCAAAGCTCCTTTCCTTGCTTTCTCAGAGTAGAGACAGTATTTGGCTTCGGGAGAATAAATAACTAGGCCTTATAAGTCATTAAAAATGTATTACAAGAAAAATACAGTGCAGCTATAAATAGAAAACAAAGCAACTCCTATATAAACTTTTACAATGACTGTTACTCAGACTATTTTTCACTGTCTGGTTTTAGGGGAGTTTAGCATCTGTGATCTCTGGAGACTCAGATCCCCTGAAGCTGCACTTCTCCTGCTCAGGCCCAGCAGTGCTCTGGCCTCTGTGAGGCTTCCCTGGTTGGGATGGTGGCACTGGGTGACAGTAGCTCAGCTCTGTGACCCCTGTGGGGATGGTGGCACTGGGTGACAATAGCTCAGCTCTGTGACCCCTGTGGGGATGGTGGCACTGGGTGACAATAGCTCAGCTCTGTGACCCTGTGCTGGTTTAAAGGTAAACCAGCAGGAGGAATGAATCTAACTAACAAACAGATTACAAGTCAGAATTACAGTTTAGTAAAAAGATCGCAGAGGAAAAGGTCCATTTAACCCACAAAAACAAGTGTGTAACCCAGCACCCCTGGGGTACAAACAGAATGGTGATT
>JAWWEU010000038.1:4072945-4125998 GCA_035583155.1 Acropternis orthonyx | reverse complement strand
TGAAAGAAAAATTCCAAGATTTTAAATCCATAACAGACCCCCAGTTGGGATGGTGGCACTGGGTGACAGTAGCTCAGCTCTGTGACTCCCCACTTGAGATGATGGTACTGGGTGACCTGGTCCGCCTGTCTGGGGCTGAGATGGGGACAAAAGTTCTGGTCAGTCCCAAACTGGAACTTTGGTGTTCCTCTCCTCCTTTTTTAACTGGAAATATGTTAGTATTTTCTAATTCCCTTCCATTTGTGACAGTCTGACATGTAGCAGTTACTTCCATAAAAGATGTCACCTCTCTCTGCAAACCTCCACAGATACAAATCTTACCTTAATACAAAATAAACCCTATATAGAAAGACATTAATCATTCAGTGATATATCATTACTGTCCTCCTTTTTGTTATTACTTAAAATAGTTCACATAGGTAACATCAAGCATTCAGAATCATTTTTAAACCTTTCTTAAGGAACTTACACCTCTTTTGAAGAAGCCAATATTATCTCCACCTTCTGCTCAGTGCTCCAGCTGAAGTCAGGGCAAGCTTGCTTTCAGGAGGTGAACTTTGTGTTTTCAGACTTCAACGTTAAGAATCTTTGTCCTCTGGTCTAATTTTCTTTCTGTCATGTCAAGCAATAAAGTAGAAGAATTAGGTGATTAATACACCTTAATGCAACGTGGCAACTCAGCAGCAAAGAAGGTATCTCAAACTTCCAGCCAACTCCAGCTGTGTGCTGTTATGACTTTAAAAAAAAATCAAATCCTGACTGTGATCCCAGTGTAAAAACTCCACCTTTTGGTACTCACAGCACTTAAACTCCCACGTGTAGCTAATAGGTGGCTCCAAGGGAAAGACTGAACTGCCTTGGCTGGACAGTGATGAACAATTAGAGGTTGCAGCACCCAGGTGTACTGAGGAATCCACAGTTAAATATTCAGGTCAGGGAAAGTAGGCCACAGACCTAAATGGGGAATCCTAATAGTTCTAATAATCCTAGTAATCCTAATTAGAGTTGTGGCTTCTCAGTAAGGAGTACATTTTGTGCAGCTTACGTCTTAAAAAATGTGATGTTTTCATCACTATTCTGCTGGACACAAAAGAGGGAGCTCCTTCAGTGTGGCCCAGAGCGAAAATGTTCTGTTCATTTGCAGGACTACGGAATAGCCAGGGGCTGGAAGGCAATTTCAGATCTTCCCAAGTGCTGGGGTGTTTAGGATCCGGGGTCATGGTGTCCTATTTGGTTCCATGAATGCATCTCTGATTCAGGACTCTGCAAGAGGGTGAGAGGTCTTGGTTTGCATCTGATCTCTGGTTGCAATGTAGTGACTCAAAATAGTTTGAAAATAAGCCTGGGCAGTGCAGTGGGGTCGTTCCTGGGGGTGAGGGAGGGCAGATTAGCTCTTCTGCATGGACACGTGCTCTGGGAACTGCTGGCGGGGGTTTCTCACCAGAACAGACACTGGGCTGATTTCTACAAAAATGTGAGATTCAGCAAGAGAGAATGGGGAAAAGCAATTTCCTCTCCATGAAATCTGGGCGCTTGCTTGTTTTTTTCTTCCTACACTCTCAAGAATCTCTTTCTACGATGTTCCACCAGCCTCCCCCAGCTGGAGGCTTGTTGCCCACCTCCCTCCTGCGAGGTTGTTAGTGGGCTGCAGTCCCTTTAATTTGGGAATTTTACAAGGAGTTCTAAATTGGGATGTTGGGAAACCTGTGATCGTATCTACCGTGTCTATCCCATCAGATGTGGTTCTGTGCTTTCAGTGCCTTGAAAACAAAGGAGAAGACAGTTGAACACATGGTCTCCTCAACTAGAAAGGGCTTTGCTCTAAGAGGATATTGAGTTGTTTTGTAAAGCCCAATATTACGCTTGAATTATGCCTGAATAAGGAGAAAGGACATTGTTAAAGAGCCCTAAACATTGACCATAGTGGATCTTCTTTCTTCAGCAGTGTTGTTTTTGCCTGTTAATGATTTGGTATTGTATTTATAAGCCGTCAGGGTAATCCAGAGAGCAGCAGGAGGGGCAGTTGCCTTAAATAAAGCTTTACAATCTGCTAATTAAAATGATCCTTCCTCTCCCTGTGCTGACTAATGAGACAGAAAGAAGAACCGAGCAGGGTTAATGAAAATGTTGCCATGAGATTCCCTATTTTTAATTGGTCTTTTTAATGTTTTAATCTTCTTTCCGGGGGGGGGTGGAGAAATTTTCTTTCAACCTTTCTTGAACCATGTCAAGTAAGTTGTAACACATGGCATTTGAAACGTCCAGCTCTATCTTTATATTAAGAGTCTGTAACCATCTGAATGTAGCCTTGAGGTGGAAGAAGCAATTTTGGACTTAAGTGAGGCCAGAAACAAGAAATGTGAAACCTGTTTTTAAGCTCAAGCTTCCACAACTCCAAGGGAGCATTCGTACCCCGAGGACCGGGGCCAGGATCTTATTGTGAAGGACTGGCACTGATGCTCAGTAGTATTTAGAGCTTTAGGTCATGATGCTCTGTTAAATGCAATATTTATCCCATGAGCATGTCACAGTTCACCTCAGATGTCAAGAATTCAATTAATATTCTCTTTAATAGAACACACCATGACCTAACCTTTTAATACTCTTAGTGCGGCTGAGCCCTCCTTATTAGTGTCACTCTCTAACTCTCCTTCTCAGCTGATGCATCCAGCAACAACTGGGATGGGGAAATTGGGAGCAAGGAGAGAGGGGAAGAGATTTAAATTACTTTTGGACCTCACTGTGAGGCTTTAGCAGCTTTATCTCTTGTAAAACCCAGTTCACAGGGGGTTGGCACACTCCACTTTTCCCATTTTTAAGGGGTTGACATCTTGCAAGTTTCAACTTTGTCCTGATTCAAACCCTCAAAATTCACCACCACATTTTTCATGGTTTGAGCCGGTCCAGTTTCATTGAAACTGCCCCTGCCTGGCATCACATTATGGAACTTGGGGTCAGGGGAAAGCATTCGTGTGAGTAACACCTGCGGGATCCAATCTCTGGCTGGAAATGCTGTCTGCGTGCTGTGTTGGTGGGTTATAAATACCCAGAGATTCTGAAATCAGGCCCTGCATTGCACCTGAAAACTGGCTCAAGAGGTGAGATCCCTTGAAAGCACCATGATTTTACCGATCAGAATGGAAAACTGGAGGACTCCTCATGGCCTTAAGTCTACGGGTATGGCCAGCACATCTCCAATGTTTGTGGTGGAAATCAGAGGCACAGAACCAGGTTTTGCCATCCTTGTGTCACCTCTAATGAGCTACCAGAAGAAAGCCATAAAAAAACCCAGTAAATTGTGTGTGTTTCACATCACATGAATTAGAAGGCAGGCTTAGTAACCTTTTGGGGCTTGTATCTAGCTCTTCTAAAGAATAGAAATAATTTTAAATACTTCTAAGTGGGATCTGCTTCAGACTGATACTTTTTCTCTGTGCATAACATATTAGAAATGGAAAGAGCTTGAAAACAAGTAAGTGTTTTTAATTATTCCGTGTCGTGGAGCCTTTACATTTTGAGAAGCACTAAATAGCAAAGGCTTTTTTTTTAAGGCAGCATTTCCCTGCCTTCAGCCAGGAGGGGAAGGCTGGGGTGAGCACAGAGAGCACCTGCCTGCAGCTGGGAGGGGGCCACGCTATTACCACACCTGTGATTTCAGTAAGATTTGTTGGGGAGATCAGCCAATAAATACAGAGTGTGTACTGCAGCTCCTTAGAGTGGGAGGAAGAACAGACATTGTGCCAGATATTTTCATGCAACTATATTCATTATTTATGCAGAAGAAGAGATATTTCAGGAAAACAGAGCTGAACCATGAGTGACAAGGTATCTTTCCAGAGCGTAGGGTGCAGGAAAATTGCACTGAGGTTGACAGCTTTTTAATGTAGAGTCTCTATTTCACTGAATTACTGCATGTTGGCATTTCAAAAGTACAAGATGACCTATTTATTAGCTGTGAATCAAACAGAAATTACATGCTGGAAAATAAAAAAGTTGTATGTTTCTTCCAGCTGGTAAGATGCTTAGCCTACAGAAATAATATATACATAAAGGAAAACCTGGAAACAAAGGATCATCAATCACAGGGCACTAAATTTAATGTCACAGGACCTCTATTCATCTTGCAATATTGCGATCGTATGTGCTTGTTCCCTAACATGTGATGTAATATTAAATGTATGTGTGTCATAATACTTTAAAATTTCACTATCCTGCTCTGCTCTGGCTCCTATCATCCCCTTCCCTATTGGAGAGGGAATACTGGCTTGGAAACTTGGCTTTAACAGTAACATGGATCCTAAAGCAACACAAAATGGCTCTCTGAGATCAAGTTTCCCATGTTCCTGGCTGACCTCTGCAGGCATGTGCCCTCTCCATGCACAGCCTGGGTCCGAGATGTCCCTGATTTGGGAGTGCCAGGCTCTACTCCTGCCTCTCAGTACAGTCAGCACCTTTTATAGCACCCCAAATTCCGCCCACCACCCCCCCCCCAGCTTGAACAAGAGCTGCCCAACATCCCCTGTAGTGCACAAACCCAACTACAATTCATTTACATAGAGGGGTTCCTACAACCCCTGGAGAAGGCAGGTGAGCATCACCCACCCAGTGTCTCTCATTCACACATGGATGTGCTTCTATTGTCCATCTAATCAATACACCCCCCCCATAAATACTATTATTCTTATCTTTTATTTGATAGTGATGCTGTATTTCATTATTCCATTGGAGGTGGCATCATGCCATGGCTTCCAGGCAGTATTTGTAGGTCAGGGAATCCCAGAGTCTCTGTTCTGAGCAGCCTTTCAGGGTCCACCACTAGAAAGGCAGCTGTTGCTCAGGGGAAAGCACCTTGTTCCCTGCTGCTTTAAACAGGTAACAGAGCCACAGCCAGCCCTGGGGCTTCTCTGTGAGCTTGTAAAATAGTAGGAATTTATCCACAGCTTCTAATGCAGGGAAACTACAGCTTTCTCTTATGAAAAAGCTGAATACCAATACACAGTAGTAGAAACCAAGCACCACATATTAGGCTTGTGTCAGAGCCACTTGGAAATGGGCAGTGCCAAAACCTCAGAGGAAGGTAACCAGCTACCAAACTAAATACTAGAACCTACCAGGCCACGCAGGTGGAGCATTTCCCTGTGGAAAAGGCCAAAGTGGGAGGGAAAACTGCCCAAAGAGCCCAAGAAGTAGCCCTGCACTTTGCCAGACAGGCAAATGCCACACTTGAAGGAAACACCCTCAGAAAGCAGGACAGCATGTTATTTGAAGAGTGGAAATTCAGCTTTCCCTGGGAAGTTCAATACTGAGGACAAAGGCCCAGAAAGAAAAAGCTTAAAATTGCTGGACTTGGCAATTGACAGTCAAAAGAAGGTGGAACAAGTTCCTGCCTTCTCCTCCCTCGTGCCCTTACCTAAACAATTACGTAACTTGCATGAGCAATAATGTCCAAGCCCAAACTGGAGCAACGTCAAATGTAGCTTACGAGTGTATTTCATATACCTCTTAGCTCAGAAAATAAATAACTTAATTTCCACTTTTCACTCCAAGTACAACCATCATTATGAAGAGTAATCCCCACACAAAAAAGGGCAAATATATGGAATATGAAAGGGTTTGGAGAAACATTGAGGAAAGATACGGACACACACAGAGTATGCAAGTGTAGCCTAGTAATCTGATGGAGAGATTGCTACAGGCCACCAGCAGCCTGTGAATACCAAAATGTGCACTATCAGGGTGAGTAGGTGCATCATTTTCTTCCTCACCAGTCCCTCCTGTTCCCCACCCAGAGTTTCGGTGTCTCACTGCGTGGCCTGGCTGTGGTTTTCCCAATCAGAGCAGCAGGATTTGTAGGGAAGATGAAATGATTGCTGACTCTTTTCTTCTCATTGAGTTTGTTTGCCGTGTGGGCCATCGAGGTTTCCTGGCTTTGTGTCTCTCATCCTCTGCCCTGAGCATCCCCAGCATTCAAAAAAGTGAAGCCACCTAAACCTGCACACCTCTTACATTAATTAGAAAAGTCCATATGAACTTGTATCACCTACGTAGCATTTTTCTTTTTTAAAAAGCAAACCTGAACTGCACAAATTGGCTGTGTGAAAGAAGATTGCTGCCAGGTTTACCCTCAGACCTGGCAGTTCTTGTACCCAAACCCATTTGGAAGAGCAGCTTCCACAACCAGGGCTCCATTATACCCCGCGGTATGGCCAAGGGCACCAAACTCATCCTGACTTTGCAATAACCACGTCCTCAAGAGGGCAGTTGAACAAGAACTTCCCAGTACAATTATAATTCCTGCTAATCCATCCCTGTGGCAGGGAGGGGGAGGACAGCATCAAAACAGCTGCTCCAGCTGCCTGTCCCAAAAAGAGATGAAGGAAAAATATGACGGAATTCCTGTTGACGTATCTGAAACCCATTAGCAGAGGCACGTGGTGAAGTTTGTAATGGCACCTTTGGCTCTTTGCCCTTCTGGGACTGTAGTGTCTTTCACCAATCTTAAATTCAAATCAGCTTTGCAATTAATCAGCACCACTTGGATATATAAGTGTGTGTGTATATATATATTCTATCAATGTAATTTTCAGACTTACCAGTACAGTGTCTCCTCACAATAGCTGGATAAAGCGTATTTTTAAATACATGCTGATCCCAGTACATTTGCAATAGAAGCAGGGCAGTTATTTCATCATTGCACATTCATTCCAAGTTAACACATAGGATCTTTGGGAAAAAAAAAATCTATACATTAGAAACATTTAATTGACCACTTGATGTTATTCCAATCCCTCTGTGTTGAATCCTGAATGGTAAAACTTAACATGACTCTTTTTTGCTTGAATTATCCTCCTGCTCTTGCATATATACAAGCTACGTGCTCTAATGCAAGACTCGTACATTCATCTTAGTAATTTATCTCATTTCCTTTGGAATGGTGTCCCTCAGTGGCTCAGAGAAAGTGGAGCGGTTGTTTTAATAGATTTGAGTTTTATCTGCCTCTCTATTTGCAGCAGGGCATAATAATAATAAATTATGATACTAATAAGTAGGTTGTGCAGAATGGACTACAGTGGTACCACTTCCCTCCCCCTCCAAAAAAGTAATTTATGGGTACATTCTTGTGACTTTAGGGGTGTAATAAATTATCAGGGTTCGTTTTTCCATCCAATTTGAGGCAGTGCAGCTGTGTTTTGCAAGCAATAAACTCTCCTGTTGTATTTCTTAGCTAAGCACTGAAAAACACGGTGTGATTTTTTTTTTTCCCTCCCTTCCCAATTATTGTTGCAATGCCTGGTAGCTTCTCTGTAGTTAAGGGTTTGCCAGGGCTTCTATTATAAACCTCAATTTTCTGCGGCCTGTAACTTTGCTCTTTTAAATCATGGAGAGCTGGAACTTGGTGTACATCTCCCTAAATTTTATGCCTTTTTAACTGAGAAAAAGGCAAATTTTTTAAGGAGTCCAGAACTCAAAATCTGAGCCATGCGTGGAAGTCCCAGACATGTGGGTGTGAGGAGCTGGTAATGCCTGGTTGCCTTTTCAGCTCCTGAAAACCCAGTGAGTGCCTCTTATTTTGGACACAGGTCAGGGCAGTATCTGGATCCTAATTACATTTTTGGCACTGTACAAGAAGGGGAGCACCGCGTGCCACTTTCCTGCTGGAAGTTTGGGGATCAAGGACAACTCAGCCAGCTGCAGGAACCGCCTTCTTAAAGGTGATGCCCTGCTCTCGAGTGCTGGAAGTGCAGAGGGTGTAAAGGCAACTGCAGCAATTCACCCTTCCCCACGTGCAGGCGCAGCCAAGTGCATCGACCAAAACACTGCCAGAGGGTCTCTGGATTCAAGGAGAGGTTAAAGAGTCTGTGTGGAGCTGGTTCCCATTCCCATACCTGCCCTCTTTGCATCCAGCCTCGTCAGAGCAAGGGTCAAAGAAGGGAAGAAGAGAATGAGAAGACGAAACAGCAACATTAGAATTGCACAATCTACAGCAACCTTGGAGACCCGGGGCTGGGAAGTGCAGGGTGTGTCCAGCTCTGCCAGGAAATGGTGCTTTCCTTCCCCTCTGCAAAATCTTACTGAGCGGGGAGAAAACCTCACTTGATTTTCTAACGTTGCTTTGCACAGGTGCAATTACACCCTGCACATATTGTGCAGCCGGTGCTCTGCAACAGGGAGCCAAATACCTTCTAACCCAAGGGAGTAAACCACGACTGGAGTAAAAACGACTCCAGGTTTGCAGGGGTGCTCTTCGGGAGGGGAAGGAGCAGCTCCCAGCCCCTTTGTGCAGGCTGCTCCTCCAGCTGCTCAGATGAGGCCGTGCAGCAGTGCCAGACTAATGCTGCTGCTAAAGCTGCCTTCTACGTGATCAGCAATTAAGCTGTGAAGTCAGCCCCTTAATATTATGTTAACATAGTTCAGTATATTAAATGTAAAACAAGTCATAATTTTTAAAGGTACCTCGGCTTACTGAGTTTAAATGAAGGCAGCAGTAGGACTATCACAGCCATATGCAAATCACCTGCATTTTAAAGCTAACAATAGATTTTGCTTTATTGTTTTGGCATTTAACGAGTGGGAAAATAATAAATTAAGCCACATGGGGAATCCCTGGTGTTTTTACAAACTGAAGCAGTGCCCATTTGGAGAGAGAACATTCCCCATTTTTCTCCCTAGCTGCATTTCTCTTAACCCACCACCTTATTAAAGCTTATAGGGCAAAATTCTCTTCTCATATTCCTCTGGCAGCTCTTAGTCCACATTCGGCTCTCCCAACCTTCCTGGCTGTCTTTCATCCTGCCAGCTCTCTCTGCAGACAGGAAACAGAAGAAGAGTAAAGACTGGCTGGGCTATGGGGAGTCAGGAGAAGGATGTTGTCATAGTTTTAGGAGGGTTACAATAGCTATTAGAGCACGGGCAGCTTTTTCTGCCTGCTGTAATAGGGGATGGAGTCGGCGGCTACCACTGCAAGGTCTGTGGAAGAGGCAGCTGCTTTAGGCTCTGCTCAGCAGCACAGTGGGCTCAGCAGCACAGTGGAGCCAGGCAGGAGCCAGGCAGGAGAAATAACAGGGTCTCTGCCCTGTGTGCCACCATGCCAAGTACCAGCTATGACACCAGCAGCAGACCCGTGGCCCAGCAGAGCTGTGTTTGCTTGGGGCTGAACAGCTGAAGGAAGGAGGGGGCTGAACATCTTAGCAAGATGACCTGTCTTGTTGGAAGCATTTTTGGATAGGTTTATAGACTGCCTCACACATGGCATGAGCAAAAATGGGGTTGTATTTTCATTTTAATTGACTCAGCTCTTACTGATCAAAGCCCTGAGCCAGAAGTCAGGGTCAGCCTTGAGGGTCATAGAATTATAGAATATCTCCAGTGGAAGAGACCCACAAGGCTGATCGAATGGTGTGGATCTTGCAAGTGGCAATGTTTAGCTCTCTTATCAAAAGTCATGACACACAGCTGAAAGCAGATCACATCATGGATGTTCGAGACTGAGTGCCATCCTGGATGTGTTTTCTCCAGGCTGTGTTTTCACAAGTCACCAAAAGGTAGAAGACACCCCTTCACTGCCCCCACTGCTGCTCTGTGTGAGCAAGCACAGACCTGCCTCGTGCAGAGCAGGCACACAAGTGTGTTCAACACGTGCTTGTTTCCTGTGTTATCTGTGAGAAGTATCAATTAGGTACATCCATGAACATAGCCCTGCACCTCCATTCCCCCAGGAACACTTTTACTGACACCGAAGGATGCAAGGAAAATCAGGAGCCAAGGCAACCCAGTCAGCCTAAAGGGAGCCCGGCACTGCAGCATTAACTGGCAACAGAAAATTGCCAGGGAGAGTGAAAATCTAAACAAACAACAGGAACAGGGAAAAAAATACTTTGAATGGAAACTACAAACCTCAGACAAGTTTGGAACGTGCCTGGGGATAATTCCTCAGCTTTCCATCTCATGGCTCTGTACAAGCTCTTAGAAAAGCCCCTGTGGTCTTGCCACACGTGTCTGTTTTCTGTCAAATCTGCTGTTTGTCCTATTCAAGGCATTTCATCAGCTGTGTGTAACGTTTGCACTTACATCTGCACTACATGGGGAGATTGCAGGCAGAAGGTTTGCGCAGCCCCGTGAATATGTGAAGCACTCCACAAGGATTAGGGTTATTTTCATAATAATTCTCCACCCCTGCCTACGTTTGAAGTCAGGGATGTCTGGTGGCTGAAGCAGACAAGCAGAACACACGCAAAAGCCCAATTAGCTCCGTATTGCCAAAGCTCTTACAAACACTAATGCATTAATCATCGTAAAACTAAGAGAGGAGCATTGGTCTGTGGTACTGGCCCAGTTCAGTCGGGTTTTAACTTGACTGACACTGAGAATTCTATGATGGATCTCATCCATTCATCTCCACTGTGCAGGAGAGGAAACAGAAACAAAGGCAGAGCATCTCACTGGCCATGCTGACCTCAGCCCATGATGCCCCTTTGTAAAACCTGACCAAGTCTCAGCTCAGGAACAAGCACATCCTACGTTCAGGTCCAGATGAGCATCGGTCCTCCTCGCAAAGCTTCCCGTTACCCTGTCAGAAAATCTGGATGCTGCTTAACACATGGAAAGTCTGAAAATGACACGAGAACAGACAGGGAAAGGCTAAACAGCAAAATGAGTGTTTGGTTCTGTAAGAGATGCACAAACACACGAAAGCGAGCTGGCTCTAGGAAGAGCTTTTCAGATTACTTGAACATCTCTTAAAAAAATGGATTAAAATACAGATTCCCCCTATTATTTTTCAATAATAGAAGTGCAGCACAGAACAACTCACTAGTGCCACAAACTACTTTTTCATTTCTGTTTTTGTTTCATGCTTCAATATCTTCTTCCAGCTGCTTCACGTCTCCTTTTCCTTCTCCTCACTTTGATCTATTAGTTTTCCCCAGAAATGGGGTTTATAAATCATTGTAATGCAGCCCTGGGAAAGACGGTGCTTAGTGCAGGGAGAAATACATTGCAGCTAACAGCCACGGCAGGGAGGAAAACTCTCACCTCGTGCAGGGGCTCTGGCGGCAGGTTACGGATGGCGCTGGGTTATTTTATGTCTGCATTCCTGCCATCAGGGGCAGGGCCACAGGGAGCGCTGCCTGGACCCCCTCGCAATATTTCAAGCTTCCTTCTGCCGGCAAAAACAAACCACTCAGGGGCACGCAAGGGAAAGGAGAGGAGGAAAAATTGCCAGGAGAAGAGGAGGGTAGGCAGGACAGGTGGGGATGGATCACTTGGTTCCCACTTTTGCACCATCGCATCTTTTTTAAAAAAGGAGAAATTTGTCTCCTGCCCCCTGAAAAGATGCTAATTCCATGCAGGACCCATCTATTGGCAGCAGTGGCAGGGTCCAGCTCGCCCATGAACACTTCCATCCCTTTGTGGCAAAGCTTTTGTGTTCCCACTTTATACTCTGGAAACTGGTGCTGGAGGCCCATGGCCAAGGCTGAGCCCAAGGCTGAAGTTGGGGGGTCCCACAGGAGCAGCCCCTCCAGCACTGTCCCAGTTTGCCCACCATGAGAGCAGTGCAGACACACCTGCTTATGGTGTTCAAAAACCTTGTGTTTGAAGCCCAGGAACTGAGCTTCTCTCTCTAGTTGGGATTTTGAAAGTTGGCTACAGTTATTAAAAAGAAAACTCATCTAGAAGATGAAGCTGGGAGCAAAGCAAGGCTGGGCACCAGGTCACTAAGCAATCTCAAAACAGCCTTTCCAGGGCAAGCTGGTGGCTTTAGTGTTTGTGGCACAACACTGTGAAGGTCTGAACATCTCCCCTGCAAGGGGAGATCCCATGAGTCCTCTCCCGGGAATACGGATTATTTCTGAATGCAGAAAACCCAACACCATCATACAGCCAGAGACACAAACCTCTGTCAGCAGAGGTTTATGCACTTATCTCCTGCCCTGGAGTGCAACACGGATTAAGGGAACCCATTGCCAGCCCTATTAAATTAGGGAGGAAATCTTCATAACCTCCTAAGAGCAGCACAATCACATGCAAGCTACAGGCACTTTGAAGCACTGCTGTGTTTTTAGGATCACCAGCTCCTAACAAGACCACCCCGGGCAGACACACCATCCTTTAGTTCCAAAAGCACACAAAAGAGACACCATGCTGGAATCTTACCTCTATCTTTAACAAAGCATTACCCCCTCCTCACCCTCTTCCCCATAATTGCCTTGTTATTGTCATTGGTGCCATTGTTCATTGGCTCGGCCCTAGAGAGGCCCGAGGGAGCAGTTCTGCCTTAGCTAAACCAATATCTCCTGCAATAACCCCCTGCAGTTTCCCCTTTGCTATCCCATGTTGAATAAATCCTCCATCTCTGTTTGCTGAATGATCATAAAGATATGATTGAAGTTTGAGATTTATGGTTTCCTTCGAATCAAGGAGCAACTCCAATAATGCCAGAGCCTGTTTGCTGACTGCTTTTGGCAGGATATACGTAAAGGGAGGTTTGTAAGAGCAGAACTAGGAATGCAGAGATGAAAGGGAGGTATTTTCTAGACATGCAGTGCACACATATGCAGCCATGTATAGGGGTTGAATTCACACACACACACACACTTCCAGAGCCTCCTCCATCCAAGGAGCTCACTGTGGTTCCCAAGCACCGTGCAAGGCAGGGAGTGCACACAATATTTTACTCTAACAGCAAATCTGTCTCAAGTAGCCACACAAGAGACCCCCAAGAACTGGTTGCCTGGTAAAGGAGGATCCTGACTAAAGATCTCACTCAGCTGTACTGCAAACTGAAGTGGTTGCTGAAGGCGGGCAGAGGGCTGTGTGTTAAGGTGGTGCTTGCTGTCAGCTCCACATGCCACGAGTTCCCTCTGAACTGTGTTAATTCAATCCTCTGGCTGCCTGGGATGCTCTTTGGGGAGTGCAGAGAAACCCTCTTGCTCCTATGGGGGAACATCCCAGATGTTTCCTCTGATCAAAGCACCAACACCCAAAAAAACACCAACCAAAGGGGCCTTACCCTTGCAGGGAAAAGCAGCTGCCTCCTGGGGACACCCAGCCCTGCACCCTCCCCACTGGGGCAACAGCCTCCCAGGGAATCTGGTGCAGGACTGAGACCTTCCAACTGGATGATTATCACCCTCCCCAGTGTTATTGTCTTGGCCTGGGTGTCAAACCCCTCCTTCCCCCACCAGCTCAGTCCAGCCCAGCCACATTTAGTGTCTCTGTCATCCAGCCGTATCCCAGGAATTACACAGCATGGGGCACATTGCTATTCAGATTCAGGTCAATATTAGTTTTTTGATGAATAAACCACCACAAAGCTGCAGTGAGAACAAAGTTTGTGACTTTGGTGCCCAAATCTGAACAGAGCATCCAAAATGCATCCCCTCAGCCTTGCGGTGCAGCACATTTGCTTTTCCCTGATCCACAGCCATTTATGCTCATTCTCATTTCAGCAGAAACCTATAAAACTCTTACAGCGCGCTGCAGTCCTAAATTAAATGCACTTTAACATCCCTATATAACAAGGGAGTCTGTGCTCTTTTAAATTAATGTGAGTAGCTGAGAAGGGGACCTTTCCTGGAAAATTTATTCCACTTTATTTGGAGACAGAAAACCCCACCTCGTTGCACCTTCTCCGAGAGCAAAGATTATTTTGTGTGTTATAATGAGGAATTTGTAATAATGAGAGCATTGTGTGTTAGACTAACTACGAAAGGAACAACAGAAGGCTTCTGTGAACAGCAGTGTTTGTGTGATGTATGGTAATATTTTTCCTCAGTGCATTACAAAAGAAAAAAGCAAGATAAAAATATCTTCCATTTTCTCCCTAATTTGTAGTTTTCTGGTGTTAGCAAGGCTTATAAGACACATGCTCCCAATTAGCTGCTCCTCTTAATTTAAATGCTTCATAAATTATCTCCTGCGCTTGTGGATTATCACTTCATAATGCGAGTTAGCATTTAAATAAATAGCTGCGATGTAGGAAATTAGAGAGGTTTACAGTCTGAGGCAGCAGCATAATGAAGGAAAATACCACAGCAGCTGAACAGGGGTTGGGAGAGATGTGATGAGACAGAGATTTTTATCCCCTTTACCTTTTAGCAACCAGATTTGGACTGCAGCAGGGAAAATATGGGTCAGAACTCCAGCAGAGCAGGAGCCTTTTCTAATGGCTGAACACAAAGGGAACATAAAGAATTCTTAAGCACATAAAATATCTGATTTAGCAAATATGGTGCAATTATGAAGTGACTTTTTTGAGCCAACTCTTGGTTGTCTCAGAAGGTCACCCCTTTGAAAGAAATTGGGCTCCTCGTGTACGTCAGGTGAGCAGTACCTGGCCCCTTGTGCTCTGCCCTTCCCAAAAAATAGGGGAGTGGGGAAAGAAACAGTAGAACAAAGCAGAGCTGGAACTATATGGAGAAAATCTGGTGGGGAAAACAATGAGAGAGTCAGATTATGGATGATGGGGAATTTTAGGAATACATATTTTGAAGAAAACAAGCATTAATTTGTTAGCCAGATAACTTTTGCCGTGTTTTTAGCACTATTAATAAGATCAACCCGTGGGCGATGATAGTTTTTAACCAGTGGCAGCAACTTCCCAGTGCTATTTCAGCCCAATTGCACAATTATTGTCATAAATGTAGAAAACTAGGAAGACAGGGGCAGGGAAAAACCTCACGACTCTTCCTTGGAGGATTAAGGCTCCCTCCAATGCTTGATGGTCTGTCTTTTGGTGTCACTGCTGCTTTTTCTGCCACAGGAGAAAATTCTGGGCAAATCCTGCCAGGAGTTAACCACGTTTGACTGCCAGGCCTGTTCAGGAGCTGAAGACAGAGGCAGTGGTGGGCTCAGGACCTTGCAGAGCCCCCCAGCTCTCAGGGAAGTTCAGCTGCTCCAGCTCCTTCCTTGCTCACACACAGAAGCTCCCAGCGTGTCAAAATCATGGATTTTTTTTTTCAAAAACACAGGAAAATCACAGAAGCCTTGACAGCCTTGACCAAAGACCAGCCTTAGGCAGGAGTAAAGTTATTAGTTAGCTTATTTCCCGGAGAAAGTCTGACACATTAGGATTTCACAGTAACTGGCTGTAAGTGTAATGGGCAGGGTGTGATTTTGCTCACTAGGTTTTGCAGTTAAATTCCAGCATGTTGAATACATTTTGCTGTAGGACAGAGCCAATGATTCAGGCAGATTCCTGCATTAGCACAAGGCCCTCTGTGCTTAATGGGAGCCCTGCCTAACTGACAGCCCAATTTGGGGCTGTGTTGTATTTAATACACTTCAAGAGCGGGGGTCAAATTGTCTCATCATCTCCATCCGTACAACCCTGCTCATCCCAGGGGAACTGCAGTTCTTCTGAACTCAGCAGGAATGAACATGGGCAACTGGACTGAAATCTGTTGGAAGGAGATTTCTGCCTGGACCCCTCAGGACTCAGGTGGAGTTTGCAGCCGTTGCTTGGAGATGAAGTTCACCCTGCAGAGAGTTCAAGTCAGCACAGCAGGATCCCCGTTTCATCCTACAATCTTCTATTCCAACACATAATGTTTAGAAACTAAAAAAGGGACTCATCCCACTCCACCCGACATCTGAAAGTTTACAGCTCTCCATCTCTCCCAAGTTTCCAGGTGCTGCAAGAAAGGCTCAGCTGTACCTGGGGTCACAGCTCTGCGGTGGCTTTGTCCTCGGGGGCACATTTGCGTCTCTGTTGTCACTTTGCCTTCTGCACCAGGCAAGGAACGGCCACGGGTGCTCTGGGCTTATTCTCTGCCTGAGCCTCATAAGCCTCAATTCTGCTGGACTGTGAGGACACAGAAACCAGCTCTGCTGTCCCAGCTGCAAGGGCTCTTCAGGTCTAAGAAAAACCTGGCAGAAGTGTTGAATGCTGAGTGCAGGAGATCAGGCTGGAAACCCCAGGACTGGATCCCTTCAGGGAGATGGTGCCACTTTTTACAGAATCACCTTTTCTTCTAAAAGGGCATTTTAAATAATAAAACTGGAAGCTGCTGCATATCTTTCCAACTGATCTACTAATCATATTTCTTCAAATTCTATATCCCTGACCCTTGTAAAGGGATTGCAAGGAAGGCATTTTTTAAGCTGCATTTTAATAAGTCAATATGAAAGCTCAAAATTATTTAAAGCTTCTTAAATAGGATTATATTTGATTTCTTGTGGGAATAGTGGGGGATAGTCTAGTAAAGACATTCTGTCCTGCTGAGGTTTTATTACATTAAAGAATCAGCATCCTTTTTTAACAGCAAAAACTTTATCTATTCTCTAATGAAAATGGAGATTATTCTGTACATGAGGTGACTGAAGTTGGTAAGTTCCTGCATCTGTGAACAGAGATTAGAGTTTCTCCTTGAGTGAAAGCTGAGAGATTCCTGAACCAGAGGTTTGCCCGAATTTAACAAGTTGTCTCCTTGGCTGAAATATTTGAATTTTGTTCTAGGAGGTACCACAAGTGTATTGACTTCAGATAAATTCTGCTTTGAAATAACAGGTAGCTCTCAAGGCAGCCAGTATCTCATTTGCAGCCAGGGATTTAATTTAGCCTAAGAATCAGAGGTCTGTGCTGCTGGGGACCTATTTTACTATATAGGAAATGTGGCCATATTCAGACTGCTCAGAAAGGCCCACAGTCAAATTCTCTCTGGAATCCAACTTCTTTAATGTCCTTGTGGTTTATGTGAGTGCTATGCTGGCAACATTTAGTTCATATGTTGTATAGCACCCAAAGAAAAGCAGGAGGGTTAAATAAAAACTACCTGTGTGGAGTTGAAGGAGCAGCACTGAGTTACACGGTGCAAGCAGCAGCTCCACTAAACTGAGTAGCTCTGGACATAATCTGGGCCAACATCTGGCCTTGAGAACATAAGGGGATTTTTCTTGAAGTAGCAGATGGGGAGGTTCAAAGAACAGATAGTATTAAGGACAAAACACAAAGAAAAGGTCATAACTGCTAGAAGGGGACAGAACCTTTTTAAAAAAAACCCAACACAAAAAAAAAAAAAAAAAAAAAAAAAAATAAAATCAACCAGCATTGTGCATTCTCTTTAACATTTAGAGAATGTTCTCTCTCATCCTCAAATAGCCCACACCCTGCTCTCAGCTAGACCTGGTGCTCCCACTGAAGCCAACATCAACACTCCCTGGCAGAATTTTGACTTCAGGGTTTGCAGCACAGCAGGTATCCCCAGGGCTGTGGTTCTCCAGGAAAGGACAACCCCACTACATGTTTTCCAGCTCCTCTCTGGATGCCCCCCCCCATTTCTCTGGGAATCAACGGCAAAGATGATAAAACAGCTATTTTTTTGCCCAGGTGCTATTCACTAATCTGCCCACGCTATCCCCAAAGCTTCCAAAACTGCTGCCACATCAAAGACAGAATTATTCCACTGATTTCCCCACCCTGATGTGTCCATACATTGCCTCCACTGTCCCCCTGATGTTGCCTGTAGGGAGAGCAAGGACTCAGACATGTCTTTCTCCATTCAGCTGCCCCACCAAACCTCTTTGCCATTGTCCTTTCACGTCCTCAAATCTATCCCAGGCTCATTTTCTCTCTTAGAAGTGAATGGTGGTTGTAGCTCAAGAAAAATGATGCTCAGGTAAGGTCTCAGTCTAGTGGTAGCTGTAAACTGCACCAGTCTTCGTTTAGCCCAGGTAACCCATCCCTCCTTCCAGGGGCTTTGTCTTCTGCCTACAGACCACGTCTGTTCTCCAGGGCTGTGAGCAGGCAGGGCTGATGTGAACTTCACAAGCTGTGACACCCTCTACAGAAACACGTGTGCTTCTTTGACCTTCAGCGCTGGCACAAAACCTTACACAGACACAAATTTATCTTAAAGTCAGGAGCAGATTTAATAGAGCGGGAGAAGATCGTTTTCAATATTTCCATCTCAATTATAGTCAAACACCTCGGTGAGACTCAGCCTTTGGGGCTGTACCTGGGCTGGCTGCTCCCAGCGTGGAGACTGCCGGCAGAATCAGCAGAAATAGCACAACTGGGCAAGGTGTTGGTGATTTATCAATGCTGAAGTAATTCATCCTGACACGGAGGAGCCGAGGAGGAGCTCAGGGTCCGGCAGGTGCCCCCAAAGACCTGAGAGTTATACGGTGCCACACATCGACAGCGACAGACTTGGGATCTGACTCCTTAGCAAAAAGCCACCTCTTTTCTTTTCCAAAACCGTTTTCAAACAGCACAAAGAAGCAGCCCTGTTATAGAGAAAGGCAGTTTTAACAGTTGCAATGCCTTCCTGCTGAAATTGTTCCTCTAACAGCACATTATCTGCTAACTCAATAAAGAGTGACTGGTACTCAGAGTGCCAGAATTTTGGGGCAAACAGGATTTTTCAGTGGGAAACTAGAAGAATACACCCTGAAGACAAATGCAAGTATTGTGTACGCAAACACTTTCATATCTGCCTGGCCCTTTAAAACCAAAATGATAGAGTTCATTTGCATTTAGATCTCTTTGGCTCCCTCTTTTCATCTAAAGACAAATCCTCACAAAGGCTGCTTAATTAGACCAAATTAGATTTCCACCTAGTGGCTTGTCATTCATTAGAAAACGCTGTTCTTTTTTTCTGTTTTGGTAATTATAAGCTGGTCTCGCAGTGTTCACTTCAGGCTCAAAGTCTGACTTGCATTCATGATTCTGTGCAGATGAGAGGAAAATTATTCAGTCGCATCAAGTCTGCCCATTTTACAAGTTGGATAAAGATCATCGCTGGAGTCTTTTATGTAATGGGGTATAGTCTTTCTTAAGTCTTTAATGATTAATTGTAATAGCATATCTCATGGCAATTTTCAAGACTAAAAGCTGAGTGCAAACAGTTCGCACGTGAAGAAACTGTATCAGACCTTCCCTTCCTAAGTGGGCTTTCCGTGCTGGGGGCTTTGATTGGGGGTGTTACAGCCCTGTTGTGAGCAGGGGAGATGGTGCCTGGGCTTGGATAGGTGGAACCTGGGCTGGAAGTGCCATCTGCCTTCTCCAACTGCCCTATCCATCCCAGCCTCCTCTGCCAGCATTACACAAAGCGTAGCTTTTAGAGGGGAAAACCTTTCAAAGTTAGACCTGGCACTCCAAGGTTGCTATCTAATAAGGCTGCAGCTCGCAGTGCAGGTCAGTCAGGAGCACAGGTTAGCACAGACTGCATGTGTAGACATACTCTGGGTTAGCAGCAGGTCTACCCTGTCTGCAGTATTGGTAATTAAAGCAGTTTAACTCACAGCAAGATCCTCGAGCTTTGCCATTCCCAACTCCAAGGGCAGCAGTTTGCCCAGCCACCACCCTTTTCTCTGGAAGAATCTCACACAGCTGTGGGACACTAATAATTTGGTCTCCCACTCTGAATTGAGTAGACTATTAGGAATAGTCTGCTTTTTTTCCCCCATTCCAAACTCCATTCCCTCTGTTGTCTTGCATGGTCACACTGATTTCCTGCCTCGATTTCCCCACTACTGCAGAGCATTAATGCTCAGCGGCATGTTTTGCAGCTTAGTAAATCAGGGACAGATTTTGTAGTGGTCCATCAAGCAAAACTTGCTTTGAGTTTGACCTTTAATGCTTATGAAAAGCTTTGAAGACAACTGCCAACTTATTATTAATAATCTTCTTGGGAGTGGAAGTTACAAGCAGTTAGCGGCAGGCAGCCCAGCAGCCTCCAGCCCCTGCTAGGATTTCTTCTGCACTAACAAATACAGATTTCCAGGTGTGTTTTATAACAACACTCTTTTTTGTGTGAGAGGGAAAGTAAGTTTTTTCCCTCCACCCTTAAAAAAAAGGAAAAAAATCTCATCAAATTTGCCTTTCTCAAAACACTGAACATTCCCTTTCTCATCTACCTAAACCTGATGTTGAGTTACTGTCCCCCAGAGGCTTTCAGTAGCTCAGTTCTGATGTATCCCTGCACTTTGTAGCTCACTGCCTTCTTAGAGTGTAATCAAACATCAAGCTAAGTAGCAAATAAATCTCCCGATCTCATAAGCTGCACAGCAAGATCATGTAAATGCAAATGAAGGGCTTGATTTCAAGCTGTCGCGGGGGGAAGGAGGGAAAAATGCTGGGCCTTGTCACCACAATCACTTCACTCTGCAAGTGCAGTAAATCTGCAATAATAATAGTAATGGCAGCGTGACGGGAGGCTCGACTGTCCAAGGGGGTGCCGTGAAAGGGGAACAGAAGGGAGGAAGGAGGCAGGGCCTGGCAGGCTGGAAATGCACCAGTGCAGAGTTTGCAGGTGCCCACAGAGAGGAGGGGACGGGGCAGCCCTGGCTGAGCTGGAGCAGGGAGGATGCATGGATTTGCCCAGCATTCCCTTCCAGCAAAGGGCTGCAGAGGCAGGGATTAAAAATCCATGCCTGTCTCTGCACAAACACATCTCCAACCCGTCTCAGTCGTTGAGAGAAAATTGATGCAATGTGTGTCACCGGGCTATAAATACCAGGGCGTGAAACGCAAGTCTTGCAACAAAACCTGAAAGGTTTTGTACTTCCTTACATCTTTACTTACAAGCAGACCCCTTCTCTTCCTTCACAGCAAACATTTTCCAATGCTCAAATACAAATCCAGGGCTCAGCCTAGGGCTGCACAAATCAGAAACTACCTGGTGAAGGTCAGCGATATCTCAATACCCCCAACACCTCTGGCTTTTCAGCCAGCCAAGGCATCCCCACTGACCAAACCCCCCCCGAACTGTGCTGGAGCCAGTCTGAGCATGGCACCCTCCAAACCCAGTCCAGACACACCTGGCTCAGCCACAAAAATTATCCTGTCCAAGGGGAAAGGATGCATTAGCCAAGTCCTTAAAGACAGTTTGAGAAAGAAAACAAAGCCTCAGTGCGCATCTCCCACGGCCCTAGGAGGAGGTGTTATCTCTGCTGGGTGCTCCGAGAATGCTTCAGGAAAAAGTCTAGAGTTGTCCTTTCCCAATGGGCTGGATAAACAGCATTTAAGATGCTGGATTTTCCTCACTGAGGTCGTAAAGGGAGAAAACTTGCAGAAGGTACCCAGAGAAAATTAGGACCGCCTGGGATGCAGAGAGAGACGGTTTTAATTAGAGCCAAGAGGTGGGAAATAAGGCAGAGAAATGACATCTTAATGAGGTTTAATGAAGTTGTCTGCTGATGGGCACAGCTGTCAGACAGATCTGTATTCCAGCCAAGCAGCTTTGTGACAGGCTAAACCTGAACACAGGGAACGCTGCTGGTGCTGGGGGAGAAAAAAGGACCTTCTGCTTCAACTTGGGCTCACTCTCCCCTCTGCTTTATGACAGAGCACACCTATAATGCCCCAGGACAAACAAATGAAACCAACCCATGAGCTGGAAACAGCGTTTTGCTAATTTATGAATGAGAAAGGCTGTAATCTTGGATTACACCATGCAAGATTCATTCCTGCTACATCCTTCCCTTCTTTTGTAGGTAAAAGATGTTGGCAGGCAACCAGAGTCCTCTGAGTTCGTTGATTTTTCTTCAGGCACAGACTCTCTCTGTTTAACATATTGGACCAGATTTTTTTTTAATTAATTATCCAGCACCTTCAGCTTTATTTATTCAGTGCAAAGTGACTGTAAAGTGCCACCTGATCATAAAAGGAAAACAGCATGCACTCATTTTGTGATGGAGTAAACACCCAACTGTGCTAACTTCTTCAGGTGCTCTGCAAAAGGGACTCTTTAAGTCACGTCATTTCTTCCGTTCTACAGGGTTCTGCATTCAAGGGTCTGGAAGCAGCTTTGCCACAGGTTACAAACCTCTCTCCTTTCCTGCAGTTCCTCAGCAATTTCCTCCCATCTGCCACACCTTTGCCATCATAGCAGATTTCTGACCTCACTTAACTGATCCAGTATTGGAACATGATCCCTGCAAAAAGCCTTTTCTCACGCGTCTGAGGAACATTACACCATTTCCCTTGTATACCAGTGACAACTAATCTAAAAATAGCTGTAAATACAGGAGAAATAGATCAGCAATGAAAGCTCCTTCATCATCCCTGGCAGAGGTTTCTGTGCTCTGCCCGAGCTCCCGACTCGCACGCAGCGGGCACATATGGCGTGGCTCTGCCAGGGCGGCACTTCACTCGTGACAGCACTAAAAACCCTCTCACTCCTGGACACATCTGCAAGGGACAGTCCCTTTCCTCTGCTCGAGGGTCACGGGAGGCAAGGCAGCCACCTCATGCTCAGGTTGCACCAGGTAGCTCAATTGATGGCTTTCAAAGGGGTCTGTTTGCAACAAAGGGTCTGTGCTTTTGCACAGGGCAAGGAGCTTCACGGCGGGTTTGAGCCTACCAAAGGATCTCTGCAAGTCCAGAAAATTCATTTTCTGGTGAACCTGTGCTCCTGAGAGTCATGGGAATACCACACCTGCTTTATAGTGTCACAAGTGTATGGATTTAACAGGAACAAGATGAAGCACCTTCCTCCCAGGCCTGAGAAGTAAGACCTTGGATTTACCTGAAAGAACCAGTGATCCCAAACTGGCAAAGCTGGCAGCCAGCTGGCCAGGCTCTGCAGAGGAGCAGACCTGTTGTCACAACATGGACAAGGCACCACCATTTCCCCCCTGGACATGCTGGTGAGGATCTCAGTACCACAGCCACCTCATGCTTTTAGGGGTTTGTGAGCTGCATCTAGAGACAGGAGCTGAGAAACTCCAAACTGAGTGCACAAAAAAATGTCTCCAGATGAAAGAGTCTGAGGAATTGAGAGCAAATTCTAGAGAGCTCAATTCAGAGACCTCTGGGAAGGTGCCTGCTCTGGGCAGGGCTTATTAACCCTCACTCTCCAGGCAAAACTGGCTCAGCGAGAGTTTTGCCTGAGCTGAGGGTGATGCAGAAGAGCATATTGGAAAGCAGAGCAGAGGAGAGCCGTGGCTGCTCTGAGGCCCTGGCCAGGGTGCTGACTGGGAGCACAACATAAATCTGGGCTTGGATGATGTTCCTACACAAGCAGCTCCAGTAAGCTGGGTCCCTTATCAGCTGCTGAACAGCCTCAACCTGCCAGAGGGGCAAGTTGGAGGCGGCTCATTTCCAGTCTCTCTTTTCACTGGGTCTCTGCAGAAAGGGCTGCATTTGATTCAGCATCGCCTGATCCACAGTGTTCACTCTGGTCATCTCAATGCTGCTGTTCAGTGATTCACCCACGAGAAACACTAGACTATTTCAGCACTTTCATTCTCCCAACAAGACCTGCCAGCACCTACAACATCCCAGTTCCTCTAACACCCTTGCCATGGAAAATAACCCATCCCAAAGCACCCACGCCATGCCCTGAGGGCTCCTGGGGACTTGTTGCCTGACCCTGCTTCAGCTTTCTCTCATAGGAATGCACAGCCCCAATCTGCTGGGCTCCCACCCCTTCCCTTCCCTCCTCCACAGCCTCCCTTTCAAGCAGCAATAAGGTTTCAAGACACACACATCCTGCAGTGACTTCACCATGGAGATGGGAGGGGAGAGACAAAAGGGGTGAGGGGAGGTCAGTTAATCCCACAGACACCACCAGGCTGGCACACACATGGGCTGGGGAAGAGTTCATTTTAAAACTAAATACAAATGAGGTTATTGAGCTCAAGTTCTCTTCTGTGCTATAAACCCCAGACTCTGCTCTCCCTTCTTCATCCCCCTTATCCTCCTCCTGCAACATGCCTTGGGTCTTGATTATTCCCAGGCAGGAGCAGCCATGTGATTGTGCCTGTGGAAGTTTTTGTCAGTTTTCTGGGAGGATACACAACTTGGAAACGAAATAAAGACTAGCAGCAGTTTTCCCATCAGACACCTCAGCTGGGCATCCCAGCCAAAGGAGACACTAACCAAACAAGAATGTTTCAAGTCCATATATATGCGTCAGGATCCCTATTTCCAGCAAGACTAACTGCCTTTGTAACCTTAGAAGTACAAACTTGTGTGAAATTCGATATCCCTTTTGCACTGTGGCACTTGGTTGTGCAGTGGGATTCAAACCCCTGCCAAGCAGAGCCACAGCCACGCCTGGTACTTGTGGCCATGTTCTGTTACAAACTTTTCAGGGGCTTTGTCTTATCAGAAAATACTCTTTATGCTTCTCTTTTCACTTCTCTGCAGCCAGAAGTGGGGAAGCCCCTGAGAAACTGCTACTCCTTGCCAGGCTTCGACTTTGCCTACGGGCTGTACGTGCACAGGAGAGATGGAGGAGTTGCTGAAGGTATGACACTGGGCTAGACCTGCAACAAAGTCCTAATGCTAGCAGGGACTCTGCTCTCCTTCCCAGGGCTCTTCAGTCCTTCTCATCAAGCTGGAGGCACAGAATTCCAATATTTACCCACTTTCATTAGTATCACACCAATTGCCTGGGGAGCAGTAAAGTTTCTCTGTTGTGTTGGAAGCTTTCAGAGGCTCACACAGAGCCCAAGCACAGAGGGGGGGTATGGCATGTGCAAAGGGTGATACACCTTTGCAGTTAGAGCTCCTGCTTTGTGCCCTCAGGGACAATTTCCCTGTGAAATCAGACTTCCCGAGCAAGGCAGGGTGGAGGGTGAGAAGACACCCAATTCAGATGGGAGGTGGGACAGAATATGAAGTTCAGTGCACAGCGAAACCACGTCAAAAAAGCATCCTGGCCACACAAGGCCCTCGTGCACGGTGCACAAACATCAGCCTGGAGTTAACTGAGGCGCCTCATCTTTTTCTCTTTGCCTCTCACCTTTCCTTCCACCTCCAGCAATAGGCCACTGGGACACAGCAAAGGCCGGGAACACAAAAAAGGTCATGCCCCGAGACTTCATCACCATGAACCGCGGGGCTGCGGACGCCGGCTGCACCACGGCCCGGGAATTTGGGCTCTACTACAAGTTCACGGACATTCGGTGCAGAGACAAAAGCGGACGCCGCAGGGTGTGGGTTTCCAAAATACCTGCAGACATGACTTTTGGCAGGCCAGCACGGTAAGGGGCCCTTCTCAGAGGGAAATTATCCCTTCCTACCCTCACATCTCTCCCATGTCTCAGCTAGCACAGTCCCCAAAACAGAGGTGTCCTGAACCTGCACATGCTGCAACTGAGTCACAGCATCACTTCTGTGGAGTGATGGGGAGGGTTAAAAGTTAAGGGAGAATAAGAATTACAGAAGAAGACCCAGCTGCTACTTCCCATGGTCACAAAGGTTCCCTAAACACAAAGGTTCCCTAAACCAACTGTTAAGGGAGGATGCACCAGCAGAGGGGTCGGGCATATCTCCCCCCCGCCTTTTCATGTGACAGCTTCCATGTCTGATTACACTTCTGTCAGATGATCAACTACCTAAATCTAACATTCATGCCACAACACAGCCTCATTTCACCTGTGGCATTAAGGGCTTGGAACCTCTTAAAAATATGTTCAATGCCAGCCCTGTAAGTTAAAGGAGTAGGAAGAGTTGTAGGCCAGAAAAACAGCTTCCCAGGCTCAGAAAAGCAGAGCAACAGCATTTCTACCTATCTGCACTGGTTGAAATACTCTGGTAGTCTCAAGGGAGAAGATCAGCACCTCAGACTGACTCCCAGGTCCTTCCACTGCCTGTCCTGTCCTCCACAGGAGCACAGGGGGCTGAAAGAGCCAGTGTGACTCCAGCACAAACCAGTGCTCAAAGCCTCTCAAAGTCCTGCTACTGCTGGAGAACAGAGGCTTTTTTTGCTCTGTGCAGGTCTGGACCAGACATTAGGTTTCATTTTAAGAGCTAGATAATAATCACTACCAGAAAAATAACAGCTACAAATTCTAGAGAAAAGACATGATGAACGGCACTGTGTATTTTACATGATAGTAAATGGCCTTTGCATATGCAAATTGAATGGATTTTAAAATGGTATTTAATGACAATTTTCGTAGCAGACATTAACATTAATTGCATCAAAATGAAAATGTAGCATTAGCTTGCTGTTAGCTGCAAATGCCCCAGCTATAAAGCTTTATCTTTATCAGTATCAGCCCTCACGGATGTGACAGGGCTGCTCTGCAAATTGCAGGCAAAAGGGCTTTTATGTTGCAAAAGTATCCCCCAATGCGGACCAAAATCAACATCAATTTTGCTTTATTTCTTCATAAACGGAGGTTAAATGGCTGCCTGTAAGAAGCCTAGGCATGTTTCAAAAGTTTTAAGGAAAATCTGCAGACCCCACAACAGCAGAAGTAGTGAGAAAGGGCTTTTAATTTAAAGTTATTATTGTACAACTTGCCTGCTCCTTAATAGCCACCTTTTATGCAGAATGATTGTATTTACCCCTTAACTTTAAAAGCACGTTATAGATAAAATCAAATT
Source organism: Acropternis orthonyx (assembly GCA_035583155.1). NCBI lineage: Eukaryota > Metazoa > Chordata > Aves > Passeriformes > Rhinocryptidae > Acropternis > Acropternis orthonyx. Next base: position 4,099,714 of record JAWWEU010000038.1, on the reverse strand, counting down.
ACTGGGATTACCAAGGAGTTGTTACAGCCATTTCAGTAAAAGTGGGAGTTTAACACACTTTTCCGTGACTGGCAAGTTACGGATCCCAGCCTTGGTGAGCACTCCCCAACCCAAGCTGGTCTTGACTCACAGCTCCCAAGGCTCAGCAAGACCTGTCCTGCTAAAAACCACTTGGCTGTCAATGGATTGGTTTTGGGCTCTGCTGACCAAGAAGGCACTTCCAACCAAGGCACGTGTACGGGCTTTTTCCCTGACTCCAAACAGCTCCTGCCTGTTAGAAATCACAGCTCTGATAAACGTTCTGGTGAAGTTTTTCAGCACGAACAGAGCCTGTCACTGCCCAGCCCACAGCACAGACAGGGTGCCAAGAGGGGCAGAGAGCAAAGGTGTATTCCCAGCACACCAGGGGCAGCTGGAGACACCCTGCCTGGGGACAGGGGTGCTCTGGGACAGCCCCAGAACAGCAGTGCCAACCCTCCCAGTCTGCACCCACAGACTCTCCCACACAGCTGGAATCACAGCCCGGGGCCGGGAACAGCAGCACTGGGGTTATAACCCACAGAACTCAGCAGCCGCCACAGCAAGGTGGCTGTGGGCAGTGGGCAATGCACAAGGGGCTTTTTGAGCCCTGGCAACTTCTCTCCAGCCCCTGGGCTGAGCTGCTAAAGGCTCCTGTCTCCTAAAGACACCAAGGTCAGGAGTTCTCCCCAGGCTCGCCCGCACGAGCTCTCCTGGATCATCCCAAACAGGAAGGAGCACAAATGCTGCGGTTGCTATTAGTGCCTTATTAATCACGGCTGGCCCTGCTGCTCCCCCTAGCACAGCAGAGCACTTGTGCTGTGCTTTCCCCTCACGGTGGACGTGTGTTGCATGGAGCATTTCACCAGGCAGCCTCAGACAGAGGGGGATTTCTGAAGCTTTGAGGCCTCTTTCCTTTCTTTTCCTGGGATATTTACCTTCAAAGGTCACCCATACCCCTCTATTAATTCCCCATAGGCATCTTCCAGGAAAAGAAGCAGCTCTGCTTTTTGCTGATTCCCCCCCCGCATTCTCTCCCTCCCTTTTCCCAGAGTAATGTTTGCTACGAATCATGTGGCCAGCTTTGTTGTGAGAGTCATAAAAAGGACATTTTTCATCTCTCCTTTTTCCTGCTCCCGCTCCCTTCTCTCTCTCAGTATCAGACAGAGATTTATTCCTTCCCTGATGCCTGTGGCATTCGGAGCTGGGAGGGGTCAGGAGAGGCACTGATGGGACGATAATAGATAATGCAGTGGTTCCCCAGGGTCTTGTCCAGCTCCAGAGCCGATCCATCAGCAGGCAGCGCTCGTGCCAAGGTCAGTGGTAACGAGGATGTGGTGGGGTCCCAGCCTCCCCCGTGGGGTACCCTCCAGTCAGGCTCCCCCGACTCACACTCCTGTCCTGATCTCTGCAAGAGCTGCCTCGTACAGCCACAATTTGCAAGAGAGCACATGTCCACTGAGTGCAGGCACTGGGCTAACAACACACAGGCTCAGCTTCACCTGCCCCTCAGCCCTGCCCCAAGGTCTGCAGGTTTGTCTTCCAAGGAAAACACCCATCACTGGCAACATCAGGAGCTAAACCCCATCCACATGCTCTGTACATGACTTTACAGAGCTGTAAGATGTGTGCTGTCCTCCTGGCCCTAAATCTCAGGTCCTTTCATTCAAAGTAACCCCAGTGCTACTGGCAGGTTATTCAACCCCCATAATCTTTGCAATAATGACCTTGTTCTACAAGGGGGAGGATGGAGGGCAACGAGAGGGCTGAGGTTTGATGATAGTGAAGACCTCCAGGATCTTCACTGGTGTCAACACAGCCTGTTATTCAAGGTGCACTTGGAAAGCTCAGTAAATGTCCAGACCCACATTTATCCTCCTGACCACCCTTTCTCATTGAATTTCACCGGGCACTAATGTTAGCCAACATTAAATGATCATTTTTGGAACTAGAAGTAACCACAAAGATTTGGATGCTGTCTACAGCTAGATTTTAGCTTATATTAATTTGTGCAAGGTCATACAACGAGTTTGAAGCCAAAACACCACCAGCACACAGTCGGTACCCCAAGCACAAGTTCTCTCCCCAGGAACAAGCAGAGTGCACCCTCAGCATGAACACACTGCCCAGCATTGCCAGGGCTGCTTTGAGAGAAAAGCTCCTGGTAAGTTCCCTAATTCTGCCCACTGTGTCCCAGAACCTATTCCTGGCCACAAGGACTGCACAGACGTGCCACTCTCTGCCACTCTGCACCTCCTTCCACCCCTGCGTGCCCATAACCCTGCCTCCCACGTGCTGCCATCCGCTTGGCAGTTGGCCTGGAGGTTGGGCTGACCTTGGGTGTGCTGGCAGGATTTCCCTGGCACTCTGTCATCCCCATGGCTCCTGCAGGGTCCCCCCCACCGTCTGCCTTCGCTTCAACTGTCCCTTTCCTGAATTTTACACATCCCATTTTCCTCCTCTCCTCGTCTCCTCCCTCCGTTCCACCTCCCATTCTCTAAAACTGGTCCTAATCTTTTGGCAGCTGCTTTCATCATGTTCCTGCAGCAAACTCGCCTCTCTAAAGCATTTGGTCACTGCAGTCTCTCTTCAGATTGTTATAATTGGCCAAGGGCATCAATTATCTAATACCTCCTCTTTAAGAAGGAAGGTTTCTATGCTTATGCTCTGCTTAGCAAGTGGCCTTTCCACCCATGATGTTTTCACACAGACAGAAGAAAGTTTAGAAAGCTGCCCAAAAGGTGCTGGGATATTTCCAGCATCTCTTTGGCACACAAAAGGCACTGGTAGGTTTATTTTTGAGATACTTAACATTTAGGTCATTAGCATATGGCCCTTGATTAAAAAAAGTGCTAATATAGATATAGACCAGCTGCAAAGGTGTCAAATAGTGTTGAAAAGCAAAGGGTGTTCCTGGAAAGAACCCCACCAGGTAAAGCTGGACAGGCAAGAAAGTTGAATATTACAGCAAGCCCACATCTGACTCACAAGCACTGGAAGCCAAACAAAGAGAGTGTAAAGCCACTAAAATCCTAAAGATTAGGACAAACAAAAGTTTTAGAAAGATAAATATCTGAGCACTGACAAAACAAGTTGTAAAAATGTAACACAGTGACTGGAATCACTGTCAGGCTCGTGGCATCAGGAAAATGCAGCCAAGTTAAAAAATATAGGACTCCCATCAACTCGGGTAATTACATGTCCTATCCAATTCCACAGTGAAAGGCACTTTGTGTCTCTGCCACCATTCTCACATTGCTAAGATAATAATTTCTATTTCAAGACTAGTTTTCTTCCCCTGGAAATGTTCCAGGCTGGGTATGTGCTCTCATCACTACCACAGGGCTCCCAGCCCCATCCAGCTGCATCCTGCTGCCTCGTGCCCCAGTGCCTGCAGCATCTGGTTGGGCAGAAAAACCTGTTACGCCCTTCAAGCAGTCCTGAGTGCACCATGAAGATGCTGATTCTCCTCCAGGGCAGTAATTTACTGCAGTTAGAACAGTTTCTGACTACTTCAGGTTCACGGCTTAGGAGAAAATGAACAGCCAAGTCATGGTTTGGCATAAGGTTTGGGTCCTGCACATCAGCCACAGAGCTGGGAAAAAAAAAGATCTAAAGAACAGATTTAGATCCCTTATTACCAATTTACACTGAATAGGAAAGTAATTTACTCTCTCACAGAGGCTGGCTGTTGTCTGTGGGTTTATCTCTATTGATTACAGCTGGCTGAAAAAAATTCTTCCAAAACTTTTACCATCTAAAACTACTTCTGGCCACAAGTGGATTTTTTCCCTTTACCGACTTCTGTTTTTGCCGCCTGTGCAATGAAAACCTGGGTCGGGGGGAGGGGGGAACAACCAAAGAATCCTTTCTGTGAAAGCAAAGCTTTTCAGGCCTCATTGACATCTTTTCCTTTCAAACAAAGTCATGTTCCCACCCATCCAGCGAGATTCAAGCATGGGATGGAGGTCAAGGGGAAGACCTTGCTCTTTGATTTATTTTGCTCAGCATTGGAGGGGTTTTTTTTTTCTTGGTTTTTCACTCATTGGGATGTTGTGCATTTGTTGGTGGCTGCAGACTGAGCACTGTTCACTCTCAGCCATGGATTGAGACCCCTGGCAAAATAGCTGTCCCAGAATCGCATCCCACCCGAGTTTCTCAGAGAGTAACAGCAGATTTCCAGTCTGTAGACAAGTGAATTGAAGACAAACCTCCATAATCTTCAACTGAGTCAGCCAAAGGGTATCCCCAACCCCCAAATCAATGCTAACATACAAATATCAGCTTGTAAAGCCAGTTATTTAAAGGGTAAGAGCTGGCTTGGTATCTTCACTGCAAGACACATGTTTCCATATGTGCATTTAGGACTGGTGCAAGTAAACATCTCACTCGGCCTGGGAGGGAACAGTAAAGCAAATTGGTGCTCTTGTAACCATGTGTACTCCTAAGTACAGCTCTGAGCATCTGATAAATCTTTTAAAGTGCATGTTTACAATGGATTTTATTCTTTTTACTGTTCTATACATACGAGCCCTCTGAGCAAAATAACAGATCCTCTGACACTTAGAAGAAGCCACTGCCTCATTGGCTGCCCACAGTGAAATAATTTATATTGTTATTTCCTCACCCAAATTATAAGGACTGTAAAGAAGCTTTGGAAATTCAGAGTAATCAGTGCTTTGGCAGCACAGATCCTGAGCTCCCACACGGGTGGAAGACCCACTGTTGCAACTGAGAGTTTTGCCAGCCCAAAGACTGAAAGGGAAAAAAAAACAAAAAATTGGTCCCTGAGTGTTTTCTACCAATTTTTCTCTTGTTATTTTCTTCAGTGGTTAATGGAAAGTGAGGACAAGTGGAGATCATTTAAAAATGATCTTTCGGGCCTCTCCATGGGTTTATTGCCAGGACTTATTTAGAGGACCATAAAGCTGTAAGGGGCCTATAACTTTACTGTATAGTCCACGAGCTTCTTAGGAAAATGAAGAGCCTTTAGGCTCACCCAGCGTGTTTTGCCATCACTCCCTCTGCCCACAAACACACCCACACACGTGTGTGTGTGCGCCGGGACTGCAGAGCCGCTAATTGAATTCACCCTTGTGAAAGCCTTAACAAATTGTAAGTGACCTTTTGTACGAATTTCAAAGTCAAGAATTCACCACTACCCCGCACATCCCTCTTCTGCCATTCACTGTTAGGCAAAACCCACAAACAATTAAAAGAAATAATGAAGAGCCCAGCGGCCCTCTTTCCTAATTAGCTGCAGGAGGCAGTGCTGGGGAGGGTGGCTAAGTGCTTCAATTACCTCGGCCCTCCTCGCAGCCCTTGTTAGCGCAGACAGGTCCAGCGGCCAAAGGGGAACAATTAAGGCGAGGCAGAGCCAGGCAGTTTGCAGGGGGATGCCGGGCCGAGCCGGCTCTCGCACCAGGGCCAGAGCTGTAATCATACCCCAGCTTCCTGCTGGGCTACACAGAGACAAATTAATGGGAGATAGATTGCTACCTGCAGCCCATCAGTAAGGAGGGAGCAAGGGAGACAATACTGCAGGACAAGGGAGCCGTAACCAGGATGTTCCTGTGCTCTCAGCCCCCTTGCAGGGCAGAGGGAGCTGAGCACTGATGCTGCCTGCATTGGGGGTACCCCAAGGCCCTGAGCAGAGTCACAGACCCCCAGCTTGTGCTTTATTTGCTGAAGGTAATCTGTGAGAGGTGCACCGAGGAGCGCCACACTCCAGAGATGCTGGGCATCAAACTGCTTTCCTAGTAAGAAACCGGTTAGACTCGATCTTGGAGGTCTTTTCCAACCCTAGTGATTCTGTGAGATGCCACCCTACGCTGCTGGGAACTGGTTCTGCCGGTCTGTCCATGAGCCACAGGGAGGGCTCTCTAAGGGCACTGCTATCACAGGACAAATCCTCCGCTGCGTGAAGCACACAAGAAAGGAATACAAAGGTGTCTCCCCTGAGGACTGAAGACCCCAAAGACAGATCCTGTCTGTACAGCAAAAGCACATCCCAGATGGAAGGACACCAGCAAGGACTAAACCCTCCTGAAACCTCATTAACCTTTCAAGAGAAAGGGTTAAACTTTCAGGACAGGCAGCCATGCAGCAATACGGGGTTTAACGCCACAGCAGCAGGCACATTCCACCCTGTGATTTCTCCGTTGCATAGGCACCTACGCAGGGCCAGATGCTGCTGCCGCCGCCTCTGAAAGGAGCGCGGTGTTTTTGGGCAGAGCCCGAACAGCTGCGGAGCCGCCGGGGAGCCGAAGCCCGTGCGCGCTGTGCTCTGCTGCCCGCCCCGCCGGAGCGCGCCCTGAGCCGCAGCGGCGGCAGCAGCAGAAGTGCTGCAGGAGCTGCCTGCCCCGGCCGCAGGGCCACCTGGAAAATCCCAGGGATGAAGCTCGCACTGAAATATTTACAACCCGCTCTGCTTTTGAATTATACAAGAAGAAAGCAATCACGAGGCAACGTTTTTACCCTTTTAACAACACAATTTAGCAATCAAATTGATTGCACCTTTCAAGCTGGTATAAACCCCCTTCCTGAGCCAAGTCCTTTGTATCCACTTTTGCCAAGTACCTTTTTTTTTTTTTTTTCTTTCCTGTTGATATATAAACCTTTGAAAATAAGTTTGAGGAGAGACTGACAACCTTGAAACCTCAAGAGCGGCATGGCATTGACGGGTGCCGCTCCCTGAGCCGGGTATTATAGATAGATTTTAATTTCATTTTAACAAAATAGCTGTCTCCAGTGGAAGAAGCATCAAGAGCTAAATGAGGACCCGTCTTGAGCTGAATCACGTTGAACAGACCTCGGCACTGTCATTGATTTTCTGGGAAGAAAAAAAACGCCTCTGGCTACTAAACCAAATTAGTAGTCACTGATGACCAATTATTTTGCCCCACTGTGAACGGAGAGGCGTACTAAAATTCCAGTTTGTCAGACCCAAGGCTCTCTTCTCAAACACCTTTCAACGAGCGTGTACCAAAAATCCCTCAGATGGTTCTGACGCCTTCCTGTTTTCGGCAACTTCTTCTCCAAAGTTTTAATGAGCTGCTGCTCCGAATGGGCCTGCCAGAAAGTGAGCCCTTCCCAGGGCGGTGGAGCACTATTTGGCATGGCACAAATCACAGCTGTCACAATTTATACACACATACACAGAAAAGTGTCAGCCTAATGTTTGCAAATTATAATTACCATTTCTCTTGCATGTCCCTGGTGCCTTCATTTTAGATAAATCCCAGCTCTGAGGTATCAGCTGCAAAGCACTGAAGGCTCATATTGAATAGAATAGATTTAACTAGTTTGTAGCTCATTTAAGGCCTACACTGTTTTATTTTAATATTGTTAATACTTTATTATACTTTTTAACATTGTTTTCACAGTAAAATAGCCTATTAGGAGGCTGCAGCTTCTTTTCCAGGAGATTTCTGGCAGGCTAGCATTCCAGCTTGTATAACCACGTTAGCAGGTGCTTGTCATTTCAGTTGAAAATAGGTCTGTACCCTGCCTCTTGAAAGTAAATTAGAGAGATTCTATTAAAGAGACAGGAACTGTTTCAGGGATAATAGTTTTGAAAATGTGCACAGATAAATTTTAAAATATTTAGGAAATGTCAACACTAGAAGTGGCTCCAACTATTTGACTATAAAAGGAAGCAGCTGAGGATTTTTTTTTTCTGCAATTATAAATAATTTGTTACATCCTATCAGAACTTCTTTGCCTTTTCTCTCTGTGGCAGGGTGCTTGTGCCAAAACAAGGAGATCTGAGTTACTCTGGATGAGATGGATTTTAATCTGCAATAAGCATTTTCCGCGGATGCTTCCCCTGCTCTCCCCACAGTAAAATCCTCCCAGTTCAGGAGTGACATCTGGGCAGGGTGACAAAAGGAAACAGAGCACACAAACCATTCATTCCTGTCCTTAAGTAACTCTAAGGCAAGAGGACATTTTCCCAAAGGCCAAATAAGCTGCAAATAAGAACTGTCACCCTGCCAAGCGGCACCGATATCGGGGCCAAACTCCCCGTCCTCTCCACGAGATCAGGGTTTGACCTGCAAAGGAAAAGCTGCCTCGCTGAAATTCCTCCAGTAACCTCAGTGAAAGAAGTGTGTTACCTGATATCCCCTGCTCTTCCCCACTCTCTCAGGGCTTCTCTCAGAGGAGGCAGGAAGGGTCTCACATCCTGCAGCCCCTCCAGAGCTTACGTGGATAGCCAAGCTCACGAGTCATTCCCACCGATTTCAGAGGCAGTTCATGCGTGTATCATTCCAGGCATGACTCTATACTTTGCTGGATCAGGACTTAAACACGATTAATCACACGGCAGGGAAGGATCTCTGAAGAGCATCAACCCAAATGTGTCCTTTCAAGCATTTACTTACAAGCCAGCTGTGGACTAATCAGTCACCAACTGGCTGGTCCACTGGAGATGGTAAAAGTCACCTCCATAGAGATGTGAAAACCCATTCACCTTCCACAAAAATCAATAATCAAAGACTGCAAAGGCTTAGTGCTTTCCTGAATCCAACCCTGCTATTCCTGCACACCAGGAAGGCTCCTGCCTTGGAGAGCAGAGGGACAGGAGAAAAGAAGCCCATGTGCAATGCTCACCCTGTGCTCGTGTCAGGAACACCAAAATTTACACCAGGCCATGAGAGTGGAGACCCACACAAACAATGACACTTGACCATGGGTTCACCACATCTTTTAACCTTTCTAAGTATTTTCCCAAGCTCTGATCAGTACTAGAAAATGCCAAACTGGAAGGCAAGGAGGGGGGAAGAAGAGGGGACAAAGGGTAAACAGTGTCGCCTTTGGCGCCGGGTGTCTCCAGATGACGGTCTGGAGCAGCAGAGCTGATTTGTAAGCAAAGGCTTGAAAAGCCCTGCAGCATGTGATCTATGAAACAGGAGGTCTGCAGAAGGATGTCTCCTCTGATATGAATGCCCCCTTGGGATGTATATTGCTGGATTGCACATCTAGTATCATTAGAAAACACGACCATAGATTAGGCTGTTTTGAAGCATGTGGTGTGCAATAATTAAGTAATAAAAGTCACCACAGGGGTGAAGGAACAAGAAACAGAAGAGTTACTATTTGCATACGCGCTGCTGGTGCCCTCCGTGATCATCGAGGATTCTCCAGGCTTCTAAAAGCTGGCGCCTGTCAGTTTTGGACCCACTCCTGCCATAAGCCACAAAGCACCAGCTCACTCTGTGCCACATGGGCTTTGCTCAGAAAAAAGACCTGGTGGAGCTGGTGGCCCAGAAGCAGCCCAAGAGTTATCCCAAATCCCCAGGGCCTTGCAGTTTGTCCCAACAGGCAGGGAAAGCACCATCTCTGTTACGAGAGCTGCAGCTGAAGGCACTGCAGGCTACAGGTGGGAGCAGAGCTGGAGGTGGGTGCTCTCCTGCCCAGATCAGAAAAGTCCCTCCTCAGCAAAGCGTGCAAGGACAAGGACCAATAAAACTTGAGATCAAGGTCCTCCATCACCTTCAAGTGTTTGCTTCTGGGGGGAAAGAATAGCAGCAGGACCGCAGCAATAACTGATACGCTGTCCTCAAGGCAGGAATCCTGCTGCTGCCACTGCCAGTTCTGCCTCCCACGGTGGCTGATGAAGTTAAAGTATCCTCACTTGCAAGGAGCAATGCTCAACAATTTCAGGCTGCAGCTCTGCCACAAGCTGGTCAGGTTAGTGCCAGCTCAGAGCAGCTCGATGGGACACTGGCCAACAAGCCACACTGCCTTTTTTTCTTGTTTTTCTAGAACCACAGTCATCTGCAGCTCCTCTCACTGCTGTCTCCCCCTTGCTCCCTGTGTGCTCCCTGGAACCCTGTTTCAAGGAGCAAATCCATCTGGTCTGTGCAACTGAGGAACTAGACCAGGACTCAGTATTTCAGCTCTCCTTTCTGCTGCAGACACCTGACCATCTGCATTGGGTCCATTTTTATCCCTACTCAGATTGCTTAGAACAGCACTTAACTGCTCTCACCCAATCCATCATTGCATCTGTTTGCAGCCTTCGGTGCAAACATTAGAGAGATTTGAGCAACAAAAGCAGTGTCATTTTAGCAAAACAACACTTTGGTGGTTTTTCCACTGGAGAGGATCCAGCCAGAGCTGCAGGGTGGTAATGCCAAAGCCCAGCTCTCTGCTCCTGCACATTCTTTGCCCCATTCAGTGCTTTCATTATCTACCAGCTGGGAAATGCTCTCCTGGAGCTGTAGCAGGGCCCAAGGTTCAGCTGAAATCTGTGGTGCTCCCTGGTCCTTCCAGGGCTCACACAGAGGTGCTGATACCTGCCCGTGCCCTGTGAAAGGTTGTGCAAAGACAGAAATTGTGCCCAGGTGTGTGCAGGTTGTGGTGTATTAACTGCAAATAAATGTGGGTTTGAGGTTTCTTGAGGAAGAAAGAGCCTTTCCCAGTGCGAGGCTTTATCCATGTTCTCACTTTTCCAGGAGCAGAGGTATGAACCAGCACGGGGAGGTAAAGAGCGATATTAAACCCTGGAGGTCATACTGTTGTATTTTCAATGTTTTCCAGGCCTTCCACTCCCATTTTTGACATCATCCAACACAGATACAAGGAGCTGTGGATGGAGCGCCAGAGAGCCCGGACAGTAGTCCAGGACATGCAAAAGAAACAGGTGATAATATTCCAGCAATGTTTTCCCTTGCTGTGCCCTGCACTGCTACTGGGCAGAACCCCCCACTGTCCCACCCCACAATGGATGGGGAGGGCTCTCAGCTGGGAAAACATCCTCCCTCACTACTGAAAGGCTGATGAAGGCTAACAAAGGTGAGCATCCCCATGGACCGTCCTTTGGACAGCATCAGCTCTGCTCAGGATACCTGGGATAGAGTGGCCACAACAAGGGGGCAGCCAACAAGTGTTGAAAGGACCAGCCCTGCCCGTGGCGTGGTGTGCTTGAGGGCAGCACCCACAGCAGTTGTTAAGAGTCTAATGCTGTGTTGTTTTAAACACACCAACATTGTAATACCATTTAAAAGCAGCCAATGACTGTTTTATTAGTTAATGGCTCAAAGAAGAGTCGAGCTAATATGGTAATGACCAATTTCAATGGGCTTACTGCCATCACAAACTATGCTTTATAGTTGAAGTGCAGGAATACAAGTGTCCTTAATTAGCAGCTCCTTTATGAATACACCAGCTTGGGATGTTGGAAAGTGCATCCCTACTTTATCTATTAATGACTGATGTATTTAATCAAGTTCCCAAAGCCTGAAGCCACCAGTTACTGAGTTAAGCAACACAAACCTGCATCCTGAACCCCAGAGCAGACAAATGCCCCAGGGTTTCATGCAGTGGCCAAAACATTCACCAGGTACCTGCACTGCCTTGTGCTGGGACTATCAAGCACTGTGAGCTGCAGTTAATCAGGAGAGCAACACACACCAGACAGCCAGGAAACCCCACCATGGTGGGAGTGGTGGAAATGACTTTCCCAGCTAGCAGTGAGCCATTGCTGTGGCTCAGGGCACAGGGCTTCCTGCAGGCGGTGGTCATCTCCCTGGGATGCTGCATAGAGCAGACATTGAGAGCTGACAGCTGCTCATGTTTTCCTCATCACTGTGTTCTGACTATCAGTATCAGCTGCACAGACATGAAAAAGTACCCGCACCAGGCACTCATGGCCATGAGGCCAAAGTGACTTTTAGCCTTGTCCATCCCAGTGTCACGAGGTTGTGACAACAAGCTGAAGTTGTGGCTGTGCAGCAGTTTGAGCCCTGGGTTGTTTCCCTTCGGTTACAGCTGGAGGTGCGTGAGAATCGCACCACGTTCCTGCGCACGCACCCGCCCCCCGTCAAGGAGGAGTCCTTCTGGCACCCAGCCCGCTTCGAGAAGGTATGGAGCACTGTGACATCCCACCACAACCATTCCTTGACTAAAATCCACTTTTCTGGGCTCTACGAGCACTGGAGTGAACTCAGGGACACTTTCCAACCCACATGTCCCAATGATGTCCTTAGGGCACCTTGAAGGTGGACATGAGGCTCTTGGCTCAGAGCTCTGAGCCGCAGACCTTAAAATGGTCCCAAATGCATTCAAACATCAGCCCCTTTTGGACTTCAGGGTGGGATATTTTTGCCAGCCATAAGCCCTGGAAAAGTGGCAGCAGTTGCCCAGATAACTTATTTTCTAACCTGTGTGTACTTTCACAAGTCGACTGAGATGAGAAACATCTTTTTATGTGTGACTGTTAGAACAGGTCTGGCCTTTGTTCTCTGTTGGTGTTCCCACAACTGCCCTACACAAGCAGCGCAGTCACACCTGCACTTTGGAACCCTGCCATTTCATCAGCTCTCACCATAACTAAAGCAAACCACAAGAGATGTTTCAAGAAGCTTTTCCACCCAAGAATTAGAGCTTTTCAGAAAGCCTGAACTCTGGATACCTCTCTAAACTACCTGATTGACAATATTCACCCCGAGACTAAGCAAAGGGTTTGGGCCAGGTTATAGATGTGCATGACACTCCCTTTAATTGATCCAAATAAGAGTCAAGGTGCAGATTTCTTGTTCTAGTGCTGGGATCTAAACATCTCCCTGCATTCATCTGTGCAACCTGCTGTGCTCTGGGGTACTTGTTTGAATTCTGTTAGCTTTGTTTGTGTGTAAATTACAGGGAAACTTCAAGTAAAGAGCTAGGGGGCATTTTAGGAAGGAAGGGGAAAGAGGACTGGAATGGAAAGGAGACACCAGGAAGCGAAAGCACTGAAACCCTGCAGGGAGTTTACATGGCCAATCATATCTGGCATTGATAGATACCACTGCAAAGAGCCTCTCAGCTCTCTGCCCCAGCCCCTGTTCTGACGGTTTTTTTTGTTTTTTTTTTTTGCCACGCTGCTGATTTTTAACCGCAGCTTAAAACAATCAGAGAAGCCTTGTGACTTCCTGAAGCTAATTTACTTGTACAAGTTGGGGAGTTTTGCCCAAGAAATGTGTTTTGCACCACCTTGATGTATTCCTCTTCCGTCCTGTCTGAGACTGTCCGATTAGCATATGTCAGTAATCATTTATCCCCACTGCCTGTCAGCTCGGAGCTGCTGCTGCGGCGAGTGTCAGGGAGAGAACATGACCGATCGCTGTTAAACAGATTGTGGAAGTCACACGAGATACTGGGGCAAGCCTCCTCTTTAGAGCTCCTCTCACCCCAGACCTTTCCATCACTGTTCATTTTTCAGCCTGTGTTTTGCTTCGTGCTTTGCCTTTTGTTTCATCCATGACTGAGGTTGGGTTCCTCCCCCAGCTGCAGCTCTCAAGCCTCTGAGTCTTTTCTTCTCTCTGCCTTTCTCCTTCCTCTCCTCTTCCCTTCCTTCCCAGGAGCAGCATCCAGAAAGGAGGGACAGCTCATTTTACACATCCTCTGCAGATTTTCTGTGCTCCTCCTTTCTCATTACATTAAGCTGGGAGGTTTGCCTTTGCCCGGCTGCGGATCTAACAGGCACAGCCCATGTTCGAACTTGGGTAAGGGAGTTTGTTACTCACTTGACTCTCAGTGCATAGTTTCCTCCATGGAAAAATAACTTCATACATCCATAAATGCTTCCCCAGTTAAAAGCAGCAATAACCCAGAGAAAGTTGATGATTCCCAAAGACATTTTGTGGCCTCCAAAGTTATTTATTTACCACTGTAAAGCTGGGTTCTACGTCAGTGATCGAATGGTCTTGAAAGACAGAGTGGCCTAAATCTTCAACCAAACCCAGGGACCGCAGGACTCAGTGTCAGTCCCTTCTTCACAAAGGTGACACTGCCTCTAATCTATATAACACCCTCATCCCACTGTGCAAAAAGAGTATGAAAAGCAACCACAAAAATATCACTTTACAGAAAGCTTGTTAGCAGACTCCATCTGCATATGATTTCCTGCCAGCCTTCAGTGACACTGTCCTGCTCTGACCAGTAGAGAAAACTCTCATGACCTGGGAAATACTCCAAACCCTGGACAAGAATATTCAGAGACTCCATTGCCCTGACCACAGCCCCACTTTGAACTTCATTTCCATGTGACCCAGGGCTGGTGTGAGGTGCAGGAGAGTGATGTCCCCAAGGCACTTGCCCGTCTCGTCACAGTCACCCCATCATCTGGTGTAATGCCTCTAAGTCTGGCCTACTCTGGGTCTGAGGGGGGCAGTGCAGAGCACCCAGCTACCGAGGGGGTTTATAACCCAAAACAGGCAGCAGCAGGAAGGTGAGACTTTGTTCCTTTAGACCATAAAAATCAACAAGAAAGATTTTTCTATTCCCATCCTGACCCCTTACAGAGTGCTGCAGAAACTGGGCATGGATGTCACTACTTGCTCTTAACATTCAGTCCCTGCAAGACTCTTTCCTGGCACAGTGCTGGAACTTGCCCAGGAAGTGGAAGAGATGAAAACAAAGGAGCTTTTCCCTCCCCACTAATTGCCTCTGCTTGCTCCCTGCATTGCCAGAGCTGCATGACATTACATAGTCATTCAGTCAGTAAAGTACAACAAATTGACTATATTTTCATTTGGATTTAGGTTTCAGCCCCACTGCTTTAGAATAATGGCCCACACTGGTAAGCGAACAGAGGGGGGGCTCACAGGCTCTCCCACACCAGGACCAACCTGGCCCGTGGTCTCTCGGGCCCCACGGCTCACCAAGACAAACAGGTCACAGGGAGCCAGTCATCTCCTGACAGGCAGTTCATTAGGGAAAGTTGCTGCACTGGAGTGGTTTTTGGGTTTTTTTTGTTTGTTTGTTTTTTTTTTTTAGCAAAACCAAACAGAATTAACTCCTTACTCCCCTCAGCAAGATGCTTCTACTGCCCTCCTCTTCCTCAGTCACTCCCCGAAGGAAACAGCCTCTGCCTTGCTCTGCCTGCAGTGACAGGATTCCTGGGCTCAGGTTTTGCCAGCGTGGCTGGGACTGTGCACCAAAGCCTAATTTATTTGTAGATGTGAGACTACATTCCCTTGGGCACCCAGCAGGAACATAAATCACAGAATCATAGAATGGTTTGGGTTGGAAGGGGACCTTGAAGATCACCTCATTCCAGTCCCCTGCCATTGGCAGGAACACCTTCAGCTAGCCCAGGTTGTTCACAGCCCCTTCCAACCTGGCCTTGAACACTTCCAGGGATGAGGCAGCCTTCCCTGGGCAGCCTGTTCCAGTGCCTCACCACCCTCACAGGAAAGGTTTTTTTCCTAATATCTAACCTAAACCTACTGTCTTTCCATTTGAACCCATTCTCCCTTGTCTTGTCACTACATCTCCTATCAATAGTCTTGCCCCATCTTTCCTGTAAGTTCCCTGGTACTGGAAGGCTGCAATTAGGTCAAAAATTGGAAAAGGCCTTCTCTTTTCCAGGCTGAACAATCCCAATTCTCTCAGCCTTAGATACTCCTGTTTCCCATATTCATGGGACGTGTCCCCATCCCTTTGTCACTCCTCACTCGCTGGCTCAGGCAGAATGGCATCCTTGGTGTCAACCAAACTCCAGAAAGGATCTTGCTGCCAGAACTCAGCATCCCCACAGCCTTGGCCGTGCCAGCCCAGGGTGAGTCTCCAGCCACCTCCATCTGCATGTTGGATGGTCGCTGTCTGTGTTGGCTCTGGCTGAGATGGAGTTCATTTCCCCACAGCAGCTCCAGCTGGGAAGGGGAGTGGTAGAGGGGCTGGGTGGGCACTTGGTGTCCAGCCCAGGTCAACCCACTACCACTATCCAAACCAGTAAGGCAGCGCTGGCCACTCTGTGACAGGTTTCCAGGGCTCTGTCAAGCCAGTCCAGGAGGATTCAGGAAGCAGCACCTCCCACGGCAGCGCCGCGGGACAGAACCCACCTGTGTGTCAAAACACCTCCGTGCACCATGTACCTGACACACAAGAGGCCTCTCCTTTGCTCATTAGAGAATTCCAGCTCTCACAGGCACTCGGGTGGCTTGTTTACTTGACCAAACAAGGGGGGAGGAAAGAAAATGCAGCAACTTTGGACAACACTTTTGTCACCAGGCTCTGCCTTCCCGAGCAGATGAAACGCGCGGCGCTGGGTGCGCGCTATGAATAAGCGATAAGCAATTGACGAGCAAGTGTTCGGGTACCTTGGCAAAAGACTTAATTTGCAACCTGGCACAAAATCAAAGGCTCTGTCAACGGCTGAGCGGCTCTCCCGCGTTTGCCTTGCGTTACCTGGGAAAGCTCTGTCAGGTAAATTTCCACTGAAAGTAATTAGAGGAATCCCCACTGTATAAACTTTGCAGCAAAAATTCTGGGCTCCGGAATTTGATTCTCACCAGGGATCCGATATCTGCTCACAGCCTGATCCTTCATCAGAATTAACAGTTGGGGTTTAACACATACACACAAAAGTGTTCCACATTTCTTTTTAATGCCTTACCTCTATTTTTGACTATAGAGCTGAACTGACAAGCACAGCTCATGTAATCTTGCAACTGTTGCCCTGTCAGAAAAGCCATAGATTCTGCTTAAATAACCTGGGCTTGATACACACAGCACAGGATGGGCTGGCTCTTCAGCTACAGCATTGGTCCTCCTGGCTTTGAGGGCAGAAAAACTACTCAGACTTTGAGTATCATTATCACTTGTCTCCTAAGGCCTAAATAGTGCTTAAAAAACAAAGCAGTGAGTTCCTGTCACCTCGGCACCAGATCAAACCTCCCTTCAGTTGGGATTTTGGCTGACCACATAAAATTAAAATCAGTGTCACCTGATGGCTATTCAATGGCCCAAGTGACATGAGTTGGTGGGTCCCAGCCCTGCAGTGACAATCCCAAGGAGCATCACTGACCTGCAGCAGGCAAATGCAAAATGAGAACACGACACCCTTCAGGGCTCCAAAAGGGCTGCAGAGACCCAGCTGCCCTGACCATGATCCCTGCATGTCTCTGTGGGACCACAGCAGAGATGTCACCTCCCACACCACAGCCATTCCATGACTAAATGCAGGCTCTGGGCCCCCTGTCACCATCACTACATTTCCTTGTGGATTCTGGAGGTTTTCCTGTTTTGCCTGGTAGCTGAAGTTTCCAGCAGTACAATTACTCAAATCACAGCAAAGCATCTTCGGTGTCCAGCCTTTCCCAGTATCCCTTGTGCCCTGGACCATTCCACCCTAGTGCTGCCCCTCTGCTATAGAATAGTTTGAGGGGACCTTTAAGGGACATCTAGTCCAACTCCCCTGCAGTAAGCAGCAGCATCTTCAACTAGATCATATTTCTCAGAGCCCAATCCAACCTGACCTTGAAAGTTTCCAGGGATGGTGCATCCACCACCTCTCTGGGCAACCTGTGTCAGTATTTCAACACCCTCATCGTACAAAACTTCCTTATAGCTCATCTAAATTGACCCTCTCTCAGTTAAAACCATTACCTGCCATGCTCAGCCCTTCCTTGTGTCTCCCTCAGAGTAACCCACCATTCCTTGGCCATTTCCACTGCTCTCAGACGTCTCCAGACTGACACACCAAGACACCCACCCTCCTTGTGCAGCCTCACAGCCTGGACCATCTCCAGGGGAGGCTCCACCTACATCCAAGCCCCCACTATCCAAAGGCAGCTCAAGGAACTCTTGGCAACCAATTCCCGTTGCTGTAATGGAAATATTCACCTGTGAAGGAACAAATTTTGGATGCTCACACCTTCGTGGCTTGTAGCACAGTAAACCCACACACACTGTGTTGGGTTACAGGTGAGCACCTACCATTGCACTTCATACACAAATCCACAGAAGCACTTTTTAAATGGATTTGGGATTTAATTCATGGACCTCTCCTGCCTTCTGCAAAGATGCTATTTATCCACAGACAACTTTAAGTAAACCTCTTGCCTGGCATGAAAAGGGTCCATATTCGGATCTCAAGCACAGGAGGTCAGTGTGAAAGCTGCCAGCTCTGGTCTGACCCCAAAACACCTTCCAAGGGGAGTGGGGCACACACCAGGTTACAGCTCCAGTGGGTTAATTCTCCTTTTCTCATACTGTTGCCCAGACCGAGTGACCAGTGAACTCCAGCAAATATCTGTGGGCATTATTTTCAGGAAGCAAAGACCAAAAAAATCCTGAATCCCCATGGGACACTAAATAGAGCAGCCGTTTGAAACCTTCCCAGGCTTGAAGCAAATAAGGATCATTTAGCACAGGCTCCCTTGTCCTGCCTTTCCCTCTGTTCTTAGTAAGGTGGGAAGAGAAAAAAATCAACCCCATTCATTAAGCCAGTTAAGTGTGCTACTGGCAGGAAAAGCCACAGTATTTGTAACCCTGATAATCCAACACTCACCTCTGAGAACAGCTCATCTTGGACAGAATAACGTCTGTTTTAAAAGTACCTGCCTCTCTCTAACTTGTCATGGCATTTGTTGACAACCCTATTGAAAGCCGCTCTCGGTGCGGCTCTGAAGGATCTTTCAGCACCTCTTTCTCTTTCCTAGACAGTTTTTGAAAGGGAGGGGAGGAAAAGAAAAAAGCCATCAATACAGGGGGAAAAAGGCATCAGCAGCCAACACCGGCTGATGAAGCGCCTCACCTGGGCCCCCAGCACACCGCCTCCAATTAAATCAAAATGGTTTGTTTTTAATGGTCTTTTACACTGACAAGTGGGCTATCATTCCAGGCCTAGAGAGCTGTCAGGGAGCCGAGGCAAATCCTCCGTTGATAATGCCCAATGCTTCCAATTAGGAGCCGAGGCCGCTCCTGGCGCACTAACGATTCCCCAGCCTCCCCCAAGGCCCCTTCGGCGTTGGCTGTTTCGTCTTCCCTCTTCCTCCGCCGCAAATTACTGACACAAAACGGAGGCGCCCCGGTGCCTCCTCACCACGCCGGGCCCCGGCCCTGTTGGATTTAATGAGGCGATGGAAGTTTTCGCGGATCTTTCGCTAAATTCTTTTCTTGTTTGACAGCTGCTTGAGTGTTGACCTTATAAAAGATTTAGTGTTTCTCATTATTTTCTGTCAAGCTTTACAAGCGGCAGCTCGGCGGAAAAAACCATTTGCATCCCCGATGCGTGTGTGTGTGTGCGCGCGCGGTTTTGGTGTGCGCGAGGGGATGGATGCTCGGCGCGGTGTGTACACCCTGCACACCCTACCCCTCTCTCTCTGCATTGTTTATTTTACTCCTTACTCCCCCCCTTCCCTGAAAAGAAAAGGAAAAAAAAAAATAATCTACAGACACGGCACCGGTTTGTGTTGTTTTGGGAGAGAAAAAAAAACCAAACAAACCAACACAACGCCACAAACAGGATAAGACTTAAAAGGCCCGGGATTTGTTAGACTCCTGTAAATGAGGGAGGTTTTGGAAAAAAAGAATAGAGATTGGTTTCCTGTAAAGAGAGCTCAGGAAAGTGTTTTGTCACCCGCTAAAAGGATTCGATCAAATGGATGATGGAAAAACCAGGCTGAGTCTTGGCGCAGCTTTGTTGTTAAAGTGAAAAATTGTACGAGGCAGGGAAGCTGCCTGAGAGCGGGTGGGCAGAGCCAGGCAGGGGCTGGGAGAGGAACAGGGAAAGCTGCATCTCCCTGCAGCCCAGCGTGGATCCTCCCAGGCCAGGAGGACAGCCTGGTGCTGCTTCTGACTCGCTTCAGCCCCTTTCAGGGGTTCTTTCTCAACCCCTCCTACAAGTCATCACAGTCCATCAAATCCACCTTGAGGAAATAAAACTCCCCCTCCGCACCAAGGGTGCTCACGGTGCCCAGCACCTACAGCACACAACTCAGCATGGACAGGCCCAACACCCACAGCACCCACAAAACCCTGGTCAGTCTCTGAGCTTCTCTGAGCTCTGCCTTCCCTGCCCCAACTCGGCCTGTCTGCATCTCACGTGCCATTTCTTAGCCTTCCATTAACATACCTGCTCTAAGCTATCCCTCCAGTTCAACACATCACCATAACTGAGAACCCCAAATACCTATTTAAGTTTTAGCAGTGTTGTTATTTTTTTTTTATCACCCCTCTAATTCTTTGAAGCAAACACTGCCATCACAGCATCCCAGCTGGAAGGGTCCTGCAGGTTTTCATTTGTCAATAGCAAGTGCAATGAGCAGCAGCAGAACATTGTTTCTCATCTGCAGCTGAAGCCCATTGCAGCTCCATCATCTGCAAGGAAAACCGCTCAGCTTTTGCCTACAAACTGTATTCCTGTCCTCCTACGGCCAGTGCTCCAAATCCATGATTCGGACAAGATCCTGACATAACAACCCGTTACCACATCAGCGTAATGGCAAAAATCATCAGCTGTCTCTAGAGGAAGTACCTTTGGGTTAATCATTTAAAATATGAATTAGAAGAATCAGAGATGAGGATTCATCATTGGCATTGACTTCTCAACACTGGTCTCTGTCACAACAAGACCTTTGACCCAAGGACACCCTTATCTGGGCTCTAATTACTGGCCCTCATTATGACAGGGTTTCTCATTTTTTAAACTAGCACTTTTCCTTGTCCTACACCTGGTGCTTCCCACTCACTCATGCTGAGGGCAGGAGCTGGAATCCCTCACAACTTCGTCAAGGCTCTGCTAATTTTAATTACTGCCAGTTGTGGCTCAGTGTGACATTTCTCAGCTTTGTACCAAGTCTGGAGTGAATAAACTGCTGTTTCCTCCCCTGCGGCTTCAACCCAATCCCAGGCAGAAATTTCCTTCTGCCCAGTTCCCAGCACCGGTGGGTAAGGGAGCATGACAGGAAGGCAGAGGCTGCATCCAAGAGAAGCAGCTCAGCTGTCCTTACCTGCAAGCACTGGATTTTTCTAACAACCCCAGCTCTGAGGGAAAAAATTGTGCATCTTTAATGGGAGGCTGGAGTCGGAACAACCAGGGATTGTCCCTGCCAGCTCCCTGGGGCTGCCCACCTACTTCAGCAGCCCTTGGTTCTGCCTCCCCCACCTTTCCCTCCCAGAGAGGGGTTATGTCACTGCTGCTACTTGTGAGGAAGCAAAAACATCCAGAAACAGCTGTCTGAAGTTAGGCACTCAAATGCATATTTAAGTACCTGAACGCCTTCCTCCAGAGAGGGGGAATAGCTAAATACGCTTTGTTTGTCTTGATTAATGAGATCACTACCGAGCTTTTCAGGGCAAAGACTGCTCTGTATTTTTACATATGCAAAACCTGACATCCAGCCAGCCTGAGCAGGGTGGGGGAAGCAGAGGCAGCTCAGCACATCCACACAAGGCAGATGTATGGCATGGGGAAATGGGTTGGGGCAGGTAAAGCCCGTGGCCCCCCATGGCAAACCCACTCTGTACAGGAAGACACTCAGATCTCAGTAACTGCATCTCCCGGGCAGGTTTGCTGTGTGTGAGCCCCACTGCTCACACCAAAAAGCCCTGGGACCTTTCTCCCCCAAAGTACTTCCCCTTTGTTTACTGTCATGGACATTTTTTCCACCCTCTCTCCACCTCAAAGGTGATTTTCCTGGGGAGACACTGTTTCTGTGTTTGTTGGGCAGGTCCTCACCTCAGCAGGGTCTTCCGTGGGAGCTCTGAGCCCATCCTGCCCCTCTCAGTGAAGGACACAAGTCCTGTGTTATGGAAAATGAGTCATATTTATTTCAGGGTCCACCTTAAGGCACGGCCAGCCTTTGAAAGTGTGTCAGACAACAAACACACCTTAGTAAGATTACAGGGTTTTGAAGTTAGAGCAGGATAAGACCATCCCGAAGTCAATCAGAAAACTACTCCTCATTTTAAACAGGTTAAGTGTTTAACTTCAGCTGGAGCTATGTTTTCCAATCAGGCAAAACCCCCTGTGCAATCTGCAGTCCCTTCCCTGTCTGTGCTACAACCTATTTTCCTTGGCTGGCTGCTGGCTGTAACCAATCCTCTCTCTGCTCCTTCCCTCATAGGTTGAGCCTCATCTCAGTACTTTTCCAGACCCTGACGCTCGTAAAAAGGCACTCAGTGCCTCCCATTGAGAAGTGCCTGTGAGAGCTGTTGCCCCTCCCCAGAGCACCCACTCATCGAGGACCGTGCTGGGCGCAGCCCTTTGACCCCACGCAGGCAACAGACTGTCAGGTTTCACAAAGTTATGCAGATATAGCCAAATAAAGCATAAAGGTAACAGGAATGATTCTGTCTCAGCCTGTTTGTTGCTTCATGTCAGGTGCACAACACCTGAGTCTGAACACCACGATTCTCATCATGCCCAAGGTGTCAGCACACAGCAGGAACAAGGCAGTGTTCACACCAGCACAGCCCCGGAGGGACAGCAGGACAGTCCCTGCACTGCTCCTTCTGAACAATTAAATGCAGCCAATATCAAATCCATAACACCTCATACTCCATCAGTCTTTCTTTGCCAAATCACTGCCTGATTCAGCAAAGCCCTTGTCTGTTTCAAACATCTTCTTTAACCACTCTGCCAAACTGAGGCCTCACCAGCAAAGCCTCCCCTTGCAGGTGACTCCAGCCGGCTCCACCCTCACCCTCCCCTGGCTGCTGGTGCCTCCTGTCCCTCAGGGCTGAGCTCTTTGGGCACTGGCTGAACAAACTCCAACAACTCGACATCACAGCACCCAAACCACAACTTGGTCACCCACAGGTGACAGCCCAGGCTCAGTTACCAGCACGTTTGAAGTCCATCTCCTCCCAACAGAGCATTTCACCTCAAAGAAACACCACGTGGTAACAAGTGTGACCACTTTAACTGTGTGCATCTGCATTATTACTGGGGGAACAATTAATTACTCCTATGGAGTCTGCTTCTCACATCTACTGTTAGAGCTCAGATTGTACCAGCTATCTAAGTCAAATTAGCTTTCAGCTTTCATGTCCACCATCCCAGTGGCACTTGGAGAGCTCAGATGTGTTCTGGGCCATGCTCTGGGAGGTGAGATCTGCTGCCCTGGGCAGGCCCAACTGTATCCCCAGCTCAGGAAGGGACTGGTTATAAGCACTTCAGAGGGTGGATGTGCCCAGAATGATTTTCTCCCCTACACTGGGACTAGCCCCAGCCCTCCTACATAGACCCACCAGCAGCCAAAGGACACAAAGATCTCATCACCCTTCAGATTTCCAGCCAAACTTTTAAGCCCAAAGAGAAAAGTTTATCATGACATTAAACTGTATTAATGAAGATGCAAGAGCAAAGCAAATCGCATGGGCAGATTTCCTTACCCCTCTCAGGACAAGGAAGGCCCCCCACCAGTTGCTCCAGCATCTCCCCCATCCCCTCCTTAGGGGCAGCTTGGGCCTCAACCTGCCCTTTATATAAGGTAGGAGCTGGAACAAACTCCACCCTGCCCACACCTGAGCTGAGGGAGGAACAAAATCACCTGCTCCACAGGGCGAAGTCCTGGTATGTGGTTGCCTCTTTTTAGTACAGGCCTTTAAATAAACCCCATGTAAAATAACGAGGAGGATAACAGCAGGGTTTGCAATGCTGGTAGAGGAGGATTATAACCAAAGACCTTTCCCACCTCCCCAGGGAGGGAGGAATCCAGGCCTTAAATACTTAGCTTGCTAAAAACGACACTGTTTATCAGTGTGGGAGAAGCCCAGGCACGGGGTTTGTGTTGCTGCCTGGTGGGAGCCACATCCAGGTCTTGGTGCAGCCACAGCAGCAGCGTCCAGCAACTACCGAGTCCTTGGGATGTACCCAGGGAAGGAAACATCTCCAGCCTGGCTGGAAAGGGCTGGCACACAACACATGTGAACCAAACCCATGCAGACCCGCTGCTTTGGGACAGGAAAAAGCCAGAAAAAGAGACCAGAAACCCAAAAAAAAAAACGTTCAGAAGGAGACACCTCTCAGTGGGGCTTGTAGCCGACAGACCTCTGCCCCACTGTGCCCCGAAATCCCGGACAAGGTCGTGCCCCAAATGTCCCGTAGATCCGACCCAGGGGCTGCCGGCGGGAGCGAGAGGCATCGGCACCCCCCGTGGGGAAGCCCACCCGGGCTGACCCGGACCCACCCGAGCCGGGGCTCAGGCGTGTCCTCCCCGCTGCCCCCGTGCCGGCTGAGCCCGGTGCGGGGTCCCGACCCCCCTCCCGGACGCTCCTTGTCCTGCAGTGACACCCACCGGTAACGGGGTTTTACCGCTGCTGCAGCTTCCCCGCCGCCAGACCCGGCTCCTCCCCGGCACTGCTGCCCCCCGCCTGACTGCCCCCCACCTTTTTCTGCCTTTCCCTCCCACCCCAAACCCTCCTCTCTCCCGTGGAAACGCACTCGTTTCATTACCGGAGCATCCCACCGAAGCAGCCTTGTCGCTGCTGAGCGTCCCTGCTGGGCACGGCCTTTCCGAGCACCCAGCTGGGCTTCAGCGAGAAATCCAGTGCAGCAGAGCCTCCTGGGAATTCCTCCCTAAGCCAGACCCTTCCAGGACACCAGGCCGCGCTTCACCGGCAGATATTTCTCAATTAAGTCTTGCCCCAGTCAAAATCACAGCTCAGCAGTCCATGCCCTCCAACCCCTGGCCCCGCTGTGGAGGTGTCCCCCAGCCCAAACCTCTGGGAACACCCTGTCCCGTGGCCTCAGGGCCAAACCCACACTGGTGACAGGTCCTAGGAGAGCCTGACTATGTCCAGCAGCAGCTCCCAGCAAGGTGGGATGTGTGGAAGCTTCCAGAGCTGTCAAAATCCTGGATCTAACCCTTGGGTGCAACTGGGGCTTGTGAGGAAGGGACTGGAATTGTGGGGCTCTCCTGGCTGAGGCATGCCTGTGTATTTGTGAACAGGAACAGTCACACAGACTTGAAAACAGGGTTTAAGGGCAGACACACAGAGGGAAGGAGAAGACACTGCTCCGTGCTCTGTCCACGGAATTTCCCGCCTGTGCTGGGAGCCACAGACAAATCATTTGAACCCCACTTGGCCAGTGTCTGGTGATGTAGGGGGGACACCATGGGCAGAAAGGGGCACATTTCTGCCTTGGGGAGGGGCTAGCTCTGAAACAATAATAACTTTAATAGTAGTAATTATATTAATGTCAGCCACACTGACATTAGAACATGAGTAGCAAGTGCATCTGCAGCTGCTGGGAGCTGCAAGTACGGCCCAGGAGTGACAGTCTCTGTCTGCAGGGCCTTGCCTGGGGATGGCACAGTACAGCATCTGCTCAGGGTTGAGGATTGGACCCCCACACACACCCCTCTCCCAAAATCTAGCACAGCACCAGGAAGTTGGTCTGATCTGGAAACTTCCTTGTGGTTATTTGAAGGCAGGTGCTTTTTTTCGAGAGCAGGAAATACAGTCACAAACTCACCAGCCCGAATCTGTGCCTGCATGGCTGATTGAAATCCTGATTCTAAACCCACTCCCAGCCTTGCTTCCTTTTCTGGTTCCAGACACAGACTCAGTGCTGGTCCTGATCCCAGCGCCAATCTCCATCCCAAATGGGGTCTCCTGGTTGAATAGGGCGGCTGCCAGAGCCCAAGAACCAACACAAACACTGGAAAGAGCTGGGAAACCCCATCGAGGTCTCACCCTCGTTTCTTACTGGGACCAGTCCATGCACATCCATTGCTCTGGTCCAGCACAAAGCGACACTTGACCCGGCCTTGTGGATGGTGGAGGCTGCAAAACTGACCCCGGGCAGAGCAGGACCTTTCAGCCTGGCCCCCAGTCCCGGGTGCTGGGGCAGCACCTCTGTGATGGGAGGGACACAGGGCAGGGCAGCAGCAGGAATGCTTAGCCCGGGGACAGGGAGGACGAACAGCCCCAGCAATGCCGCGTTTCACCCCCGGGGTGGGGGCAGGCTGGGACGGGGGCTGATGCTGATTTTGTTCCTGGGCTTGCCCTCCTCTCAGGTTCTTTTGTTCCGCTGCCCCGATCGCAGCCGGCCCCGAGCCTGCAGGGCCGAGGGCAGGAGGTGCTGGGGGCCCTGCCTGCGCCGCTGCCCGACAGCTGGCAGCCGGGCTTCCCGAGGGGGGGCTCTCCCCTCGCTGGTCGCCTCCAAGCTGCCGGCCAAGGGCGGCTTTGGAAGAGGGACAAGATGCAGCTGACTGGCCGGGAAGGTGGGGAACAGAAGAAATCGAGTATTTGAGAAATAACCAGCGGCATCGCTTTTAAGTGGCGCAGCTTCACGCGCCCGGGTGTGGACATTCTCCTCGTCTCTGTGGCGAAGGGTCTGCCCGCGGGAAAAGCCTCTAAATAAACCCTCAAGGAGGCAGGAGCCAGTCTGGCCGGGAGGAAGGTGGGAATCCTGCGTGAGCCGGTCCCTCTCCAGCCTGGGAGACCAACAACGGCAAAACCCCCCGACGGGGCGGGAGGGAAGAAACTTGGTGTCTCCGGGAGAAATGGGCAGGACGGGCAGCCCCGGCTGGGCCATCGGGCTTTTATTTAAAACGGGGCTGACGGCAGGAAAAATCCACCTTGAGTGCGATCCCTTCCCAGTTGCACCAGTAGGTACCGCCGCTGGGCGCTGGGAGAGCGGGCAGAGCGATGCCCCGTGCCCTCAGGTCCGGCAGCGCCGGGCTGGGGTGGCGGCTGCCCGGCGGGGCCCCTTGGACCTCCCTCTGCTCGTTCACAACCGATTTCGAGAGGATTCAACGAAATTCGCAGCTCCGAGGCACACCTCGGGCTCAGAGCAGCCGCCTCTGTGCTGGGGGCTTGGGGAGGGTTTCGGTGCTTTGCCTTTTCCTTTTATTTTTCTATTTTTTTTAAAAAATATTATTATTTTTTTTACGCTCAGCAAAACTTTCCCTGCCTGGGAGGGACCGACAGATCGGCTAATTGCGGGGGGAGGCGAGTAGAAAGCAGTCACCCCTCGACGCCTGACTCGGGGGGGGGGGGGGGGGGGGGGGGGGGGGGGGGGGGGGG
>JAWWEU010000038.1:4014248-4072845 GCA_035583155.1 Acropternis orthonyx | reverse complement strand
CCCCCCCGCCCTCCGCAGCTAATCATCCCATTACGAGCCCCATCAGCGGGATAATGACGGCAAAAGAGGGCGGAAACCGCCCGGAAAGCGCGGGGATCCGGGCGGCAATTAATTCCCGTTAATCAAGCTCCGAGGTGTCGCCTGCTGGGGAGTGACATCCCCCAAAACGCCCGGCGGCCAATGGGCGCGTTCCCCCGGGGCGGGTGGGGGGTGCGGGGGTCCCCCAGCCGGAGCGGCCCCAGTTCGGGGTTTCTCCCCATTTCCCCCCGTCCCCCCCCCGGGGAGGGTGCGGCACTCCCGCCGCTGTCCGAGGTGCTGAAGGCGCCTCCGGCTCCGGAGCCACTCCGGCTCCCGGGCGTTGTCCGAGGTGCTGAAGGCTCCGGAGTGACTCCGGTTCCGCCCCCCCGGCAGTGTCCGAGCTGCTGGCGGGGAAAGGGGGGCGCCGCGGCGGCCCGACGGCTGGCCACCCCCTCCGCCCTCCCCTCGCCCTTCCCCATTGATTTCTGGATCATTAAGTGGTTAAGGCGCTGCGAAGCCTCCACTATCGATCGCTGCCTCCCCACCTCCGGCTGGGAGCCCCCCGGGCTGCCCCCCAGCCCCGCGCCGCCGCGGCTCCGGGCACGGGTGGGGTGGCCGGAACCCCGGGTGAGGTTGGGGTCCGTCCCCCCTCACCCCACCCCCTTCGCGGCCAAAGTTTGACTCTGCCTCCCTCTCCCCCCCCCTCTCCTGTCTGTCTGTCTGTGAGTGCAGCTGGGCGCGATGCTGAAGACGGAGCAGCCTTGGATCTAACGCGCGGCGCCTCGGAGAGCCTTGCAGCAATTGTTGCCCGGATCCCAGACTGAACTTTACTCTTATTTTTGTCTCCCCTTTTTACCTTTTTTTTTAAAATTATTTATTTTTCTTTCGCCCCCCCCCCCTTTTTTTTTTTTGTTGTTTTGTTTTTCCATCCCCCTCCTCTTATTGTTAATTATCATTATCAAACCGCTTCCGCCGCGCCCTCCCCGCCAATGCCCGTGTGAGCGCCGACACCTCGCGGGGGCCATGGAGGGCTCCACCGGGTTTGGGATCGACTCCATCCTCTCCCACCGAGCCGGCAGCCCGGCTGTGCCCAAGGGGGACCCGCTGGTGGGCGACGGCCGGTCCCCGCTGGAGCTGAGCCCCCGCTCGGAGGGCAGCAGCGGGTGCCCCTCGCCCCGCTCGCCGGGCCGCGAGTGCCTGGAGGCGGCGGTGCCGCGGCCGGGCCCGGATGCGCATCTCCAGCCGGGGCAGGTCTCGGCTCCCTCCCAGTCCCGGACCGTCACCTCCTCCTTCCTCATCAGAGACATCCTGGCCGACTGCAAGCCCCTGGCCGCCTGCGCGCCGTACTCCAGCACCAATGGACCTCACGGCGGGCAGGAGCCGGCGGGCAGGATCCCCACCAAGCCCGGCGAGGATTTTAGGGAGAAAATGGAGAAAAACACCAGCAGCTCCTCCTCGGACTCGGAGTACAAAGGTAAGCGCCGCTCACCCCGCTGGGCTTTGCAGGGCGGCCCTGACCCCAAAGCCTGCGGCGGCCCGGGAGTCTCCCGATGCTCCGGGAGCTCGCTGCGGAACCGGGGGATGTCGCGACATCGGTCGCCCCCGAAACGACCGCGGGGTCGGCACCAACTTGGGAAAACTTGGGGGTTCGGGGCTCGGTGGGGCTCGGCCCGGTGGAAGGGGTTGGGGCGATCGGAGCTTCCTCGAACGCGCCCGGGGAACCCGCCGGGCTGTTTTCTGCCGGAAAAATCCGGCTGTTTCGTTCCTACCCGCGGGAAAAGGGGAGAGGAGAACCGGAGAGGGATTTCTGCCTGAGGGGAAAAAAAAAAAAAAAAGGAAACAATAATAAAATAATCGCGGATTTGCCAGGTATTTCCCCTGCTCCGGTGAGAAACGAACAAATCAGTCGGCGGGGTTTGATTCGATTTGTATTATTATGATTTTGGAGACGGTGCAAAACCGAGCGCGACACGCAGGGAGCCCCGGGCCGCATCCACGGCGGGACGTGGAGCTGGATGCGGCGGCTGCTGCTCGCCCCGAGCCGGGGGCTTCGGCCTCCCGAGCCCCTTGCAGCCCCTTCCCGGCCTTCCCCCTGCGGCAGCCGGGGCGGGGAGAGGGTTTGGAACAGCCGCGGAAGCTTGGGGTCGGTCCTCGCTCCCCGGAGCAGTTATCCCGGGTGCCTTCACCGATCGCATTCCCATCACCCCTGCAAACTTTTACCCGGGAGAACAGTTCGCCGGCTGTTTGAGAGGGGAAGGCGAGGATACCCAGCCTGGAGGAAGAAAGGGCAGGAGATGGCACTTTGGGGGGGTTGGCAGAAAAAGTGGGGGAGGCTCTGAGCCCTGTCCCGACTGCAAATGCACTCTCGGCCCGCCCGGAGCCGCTGGGCTGAAATCCGGTTCATGGCGGGGGGGAAATATTCACCCAAAGGAGCCTCCAAAGGCGGCGGAAAGCCCTGGGCATCGCGGGAGGATTTTCGCTCCAAACGAAGGACGGAGCCCGGGGTTGGCACCGGGGCTGAAGATGCCCCGAGAGGAAGCATCGGCCCCGCCGCTCTGCAGGGCCGGCATTGAAAACAGCCGCGATTCCCACCTTGGCGGTTTGTTTTCGCCTCCCACACCCGCCCCAAATTCCATCAGCTCCTCTCCCCTTCCCCCAAATCGCCGAGACGCGAAAGAAGCGAGGTGGGGGGTGGGGAGAAGAAAAGCGGGTTCTCCGCATCCCCCAGAGCCGGCCGAGCGCGGGTGCGAGGGGCGGATTTGGATGGGGGCCGTTCCCCGTCGGCGCTCGGCTCCTCTCCTGTCCCTGCGCCGGGGCAGACACGGCCGCGCTGCAAACGCCGCTGTAATGCGGGTGGAAATCGTTTAAATTGCGGGGAAAACATCGCTTAAACTGGCCTAAATAAAGGGGAAAAACCAGATTAAACGGGGGGAAAGGCACAGTTTAAATGGGGAGGAAACCACAGCTTAAATCAGGATAAAATCCCTGCATCAGTGGGGGAGCGGGTGAAGGTCCTCGCTTCCAGAACGATCCTTTTTTTTTTGCTGCTTTAGAAATAGCATTTCCTGGGGCAAAACGCCCCTGATTTACTCTGCAAATGGGCTGCGAGGCCAGGCCTAACCCGCAGCGTCTAAAATGCCGAAAAAATTCCATAATATATATTTATATTTTTTTATTTTTTTTTTTAAGCTACGAATAGTTAGGGAGAGATCCGAACCGGCCGGATAAGCCGCCGCCGTTCCTGCAGCCCTTTGGAGAGCAGAAACTTTTTAGGAGCCGAGGATCAGCCCGGGGACAGGGGGGGGATTTACCGTCTCGGGATGAGCGAGCCCAGACCCGCTTTACTCCGCGGAAAAACTCCGCACAAAGTTTGGGGCCGCCCCTCCTCCCCTGCCCGGTCCCGGCGGTGCCGGAGCCGCCGCTTTCCCGGGAACTGGGGCCGGATCCCCCCGCTTAAGGCTCGTCCCCGGCTCGGGCTCTGCCTGCTCGGCCAGAGCCGGGATTTCTGGTTGAAGGGTTTCACTCCCCGGTGGCTCAATTAACCGGATTATTGTCTTCCTACAGAGAGAAATCAGCTCGCGTTCGGCTGCAGCCCTGTCCCTGCTCACCCCCGCCACCAGCAAATTTAACATAAACCCCTATAAAACAACAACAACAACAACAACAACAACAACAAAAAAGCCACCGATTTGTATAAACCGGGACTTTTTGCTCCATAATCTCCTCCAGGAGCGTGGGGACGGCGAGCACTAATAGGGATTTATTTTTTTCCTTTTATTTTTATTTCTGCTCGGTAATTTTTCCATCACCTACTCATATTTAGCGGTATAAATTCCCGCATCGCTCCGCCGGCGCGTATGTACCGACTGTGCTAACGAACCACCACCAGCTCTATTCATTCGGCATTTTTTAAGATAAATATCAGCCCGAGCAGGGGCTTTCAGAGCCCCTTTCCCAGTATTTCGTTGTGCGCCCTGGAGAAGGGAGGTTGGTTCCGTGCCCCGACAGCATCCTCGGGAGGACGGAGATTTCTCCACGGAGAGGAGAAGCAGGACCAACCCTGCAACGCTCCCCTCCAAAAAACCGTGGGCTTAAAAATTGGCATTTTGGACTGGTTTTGTTTTCGGTTTAAAAAAAGGAAAAAATAAAGAGAGGGGGAAAAAATGAATGAAAAATTATCCAAGCAGCGAGAAATCTGTTGAGTTTGGGGGAATAAACCCAGAGGAGGGCCGTGCCCCGTAAGAAATGAGGAGTGAAAGGGGTACGGGGGGGTCTGGGCAGGAGCGCGGCGGGGCTGGGCCGGGGGTCCCCTCAGCACGCTCCGGGTGCGCTCCCAGGCCCTCGGGAAGGGGAAAGGCCGGGCCCGGCTCGGGCATCCCCTGAGTCCCCCCCCGGAGAACCGGGGTTAAAACGTACCGGGGTGCAGAGCAAATGTGCCGTGAGCCGGACTCGGACCCGAGCCCCCGACTCGCGGCTGCAGGGGGTTACCCCCCTCTTTTGAGGGTATTTCCACTCCTGCCCTGACCTGGCCTCTCTTCCTCCCTCTCGGCTCAGTGAAAGAAGAAGGGGACCGAGAGATCTCCAGCTCTCGGGACAGCCCCCCGGTGCGGCTGAAAAAGCCGCGCAAAGCCCGCACCGCCTTCACCGACCATCAGCTGGCCCAGCTGGAGCGCAGCTTCGAGAGGCAAAAATACCTGAGCGTGCAGGACAGGATGGAACTGGCCGCCTCCCTCAACCTCACCGACACGCAGGTGAAAACGTGGTACCAGAACAGAAGGTAAAAACGCGCCGTTCCCTCCTGCCCACAGCGCCGGGATCCCACCCTGCCCCTCTCCCCGGCCCCGCACCCACAAACCGGGCAGGGCTCTTGTGCCCCACAACCACCCCGTTCTTACGGCACCAGGAGAGGTGCGATGTCCGTCCTGCCCCCTCCTCCCCCGGGGCCCTTTCCCGCAAAGTCAAGGGGAGAAAAGCGACGCCGAGGTGGGGCGGGTGGTGGGGGGCAATCCGTGCCCCCAGCCCCGGCAAGGCGAGGAGGCAAGACCGGGCTTCCAGCTAAACAAAACAGCATAACACATCGGCCCATTAATAATAGATACCAATTACTGCTTTGGGCATCAATAATTAACATCCTTTACAGTAATTACACAATTATTATTATGATGAATAATTTACTGGTGGAAATAGGTTTAGCGCTTCAGCGACAAATCTGTAAAAGGGCTGGAGGCATGTGCTGGCTTCAGTGGGTTTATCGGGACAACCCCAGCCCCGACCATTGCCGCCGCCACCAAACGGGGGACCCCCGGCTGGAGCCCCCACACTGTCCCCTCGCCCACCCCGGGGTTTTTAACCCTCCCTCCCCATCATTTCCAGTCCCGCTTCGCCACCTGCAAAGATCCCCCCACGTCGGTGGTTTGGGGGAGTGTGGGAGTGCGGGGGCTGTGTGATCTCCTCTCCTTTCCCCAAATCCCTCCCTCAAGCACACGCCGGAGCCGAGCCGGTGCCCCCAGCCCCTTTTCGCGGCCAGCCCGGCCCGCCGGCAGCCCCGAGGTGGGCGAGATCCCGGGATCGGGGCTTCTCCTTTAGATCCGGCACGCACACACACACACACACATATATACACACATACCCATATGTACGTATATATGAATATATAAAATACATACGTGTGTGTGTGTGTATATATATATATATACATACACATATCTATGTATGTACATAGATACATATACATATATATATGCCGCAAACGAATGCCCCGAGACGCTGCCCCACTCGTTTCCCCTTGTGGAACTCTCGCAGCCCTCCGAGGGGCCCAGCCCGGCCCCGGCCCGGGATGGGGGTCCCGGAGCCCCGGGCGGCGGAGGGGCGCGGCCTCGGGCCGGAGCATCGCGGCGGCCGCAGCACCCGCGCTCAGCGGCGGGGCTGAGGGGAGAGGATCCCCCGTGGCACACGCTGGCCCTGTGGCAATCTGGAATTTATACCCTCAGGAAGGGACTGAAATGTTGGTCGCGGTTTATATCGCCGCGGTTTACACCCCGCCCTGGGATCCCGGCCGGGCTGTGGCTCCGGTGTCTCCGGGAAGGATCCGTGGGCGCTCACGTTGGGTTGCCGCTGGAATACCAGGGAGATAAGCCCACTCCCCGCATTACAGGGGGTCTACATCCCATCCCATCCTTGCCGTACAGGGGAGTCTGGCCCTGAGAGCCAGCGGTGGGAGTGGGGATGCGCAAGGAGAGCAGAGCCCGGGGGAAAGGGGGATGCAAAGGGTAAAAAGAGCCCGGGAGCGGCTTTGGGAGCATCCCTCCCTCCTTGACCCCCCCCTCTCTCGACTTGTCCCCCCCTCCCAGGACCAAGTGGAAACGGCAGACGGCGGTGGGCCTGGAGCTGCTGGCCGAGGCTGGTAACTACTCAGCCCTCCAGAGGATGTTCCCTTCGCCCTACTTCTACCCTCAGAGTTTGGTCTCCAACCTGGACCCCGGCGCCGCCCTCTACCTGTACCGCGGACCCAGCGCGCCGCCCCCCGCCCTACAGAGACCCTTGGTGCCCCGCATCCTCATCCACGGACTGCAGGGCGGCAGCGAGCCCCCGCCGCCCCTGCCCCCGCTGCCCGGCGTCCTGCCCCGGGCTGCGCAGCCCCGGTGAGCCCCGGCCGCCCGGGCAACCCCCCGGCACCCACCGGGCCGGGGGCTGGAGGGGGCCACCCCGCCTCAGGGGCCTCGAGCAAGCGACAGACTCCCGCTCATCCCCAAATATATATATATATATAAAAATATAAATGAGACCTCCCCCTCCTTTTTTAAAATATATATAAAGAATGCAAGAAGCAAGGGCGGGCTTGGCAGGACGGAGCAGGCGGAGCTGCCCCTCAACCCCGCGGGCCGCTCGCCGCCTTTTTACCCCCTTGTGCCCCCCGAAAGGCAGCGGGGCCACTGCGGGTCCCCCTACTCCGGCATGGGACGGCGCCGGGACCATGGGCAGGGGTCGGATGCTCCGGGGGGGTCTTTGCCTCTCCGGCCCCTCCCCAGGAACTGTCGGGGGGGCCGAGCCAAACCAGCCACGGACGGCCCCGGGGAGCCCCCTCCTCGCTTTCTCAGGCCCCACCGACCCCGGGGCTGGTCCTGCCGCCGAGAAGGACCGTGGGGGGGCCCGGGCCGACGACCCCAAGCGAGACTTTGGGACGTCCGTAACTTAAAATATAAAATAATAATAATAAAAAAAATGAAAACAAAACAAAAAAAGGGGGGAAAAACCGGTGGAATGTAAATACGGTGCAAAATGTATATGAATTATTTATTTGTGAACCCTGAGGGCGTATTTGTGTAAGTGATTCTTGTCAGTCTGTATCCCGGGGCCGGCCCGGCCGGGCGGGGGGCGCGGGGGGGGCTCGGGGCGCCGCGGCCGCTCCCGCTCCCCCCTTTTTTAAATGTGGAAATAAAACTTCTTTACAAAACAAACGGGTCTCGCCTCCGCCGGCCCCTTCTTCCCCTCCCGCTTGTTTGCTCTGGCGGAGCAGCCGCCGCCGCCGAGGGGAAGGGAAGAGCAAAGAGGAGTTTTCTCACCTCCCAAGGCAGGGCTCCCCCCCCTCCCAGGGGCTCGGTGTCCCCCCGGGTCCCCGCCCCAGTGCCGGTATGCGGGACCGGCCGCGGGGCCGTCGGGGAAGGAGAGCGGCGGGGACCGGGCCGCTGCTGCCCGGGCGCGGAGATAGCGAATTAATAACGCTAATCTTAAGTGTATAATTGCCTAAGTGCTTTAAATGATCGCTTTGCAAAATGGATTGTTTCCACCCTTTAGAAGTGTCGCTCATCTGGCCGCGGCCAGCGAGCCCGGCAGCTGGTCCCCGGGACAGCCGGGCAGCGGCTCCTCGGCTCGGGGAGCCGACAGATGGGCTGCGGGTCCCCCCGGCCGCTCCCCCCCGGCCCTCCGCTTCCCCCGGCCCGGCTGTCTGCGGAGCCCCCCGCCCGGCACCCACCGGCCCTACAGATCCCCCTCCGCGGGGCCGGGTCCCAGCCCCGCGTCCCCGGCCCGACTCCGTCCCGGGGGCTTTGCCCCGGCACCCCCCGAGCCCGGCGGGGAGGGGGATTGTCGGCTCGGCCAAATGCACAGCCACGCCTGGGGGAGAGAGCCCCCCGGCCTTTGTGGACGGCGCTGGTCCTTTTGCATGTGAATGGGGGAGTTTGGTAAATCCCCGGGCCTCGGCTGGGCGAGGTGGAGCAGGAGGAGGAGGAGGAGGAGGATGAAGGGGGGTCGCTCCCAGCTCGGGGTTAATGAAGTGGGAAAGGAGTCTTTCAGAGAGGCCTGCAAACAACCCCCTCCCCGGGCAACAACCCCCCGTCCCAAATCCTACATGGATTGACTTAAACCCAGGGGATAAGTGCTTTAAATTAATCTCATTGAATAGGAATGAGGCCAAACAAAACTCTTTAAAATCATATTAAAAATCTATCAAAGGACAACTTGCAGTGGGTGTGCTTTTCATTTTGTGAGCGCAAAGGCAAGGAGCATACAGCAACCTTCCTCCCATTTACACAGCAGGAATGTGAATCAAAGACATTCTCTAATATTTAATTGTCCTTGTAGCCGTAGCAGATTCCTCCTCTTACATTAATGAAGTACAAGGCTTCGTTACACGTTTGTAATTGCAATATTTAAATTTGCCATTTCACATCTGGAAGAAGCTGGAAACTCCCCTGTACCAGCGGGACTGAGCCAATGCTGTAACCCAGTGCCAGGGTCTGGTTTGGGTTACAAGGATGGTGGGGGAGAGGGCAGGGCAGAGCCCTGAGGAAACCTCCTCTCTGGGAAACGGGAATGGCTGTGCCATGTCTGGCTGGGAAGGAAAGAGAGCAGAGGGGAAGGGAGGGCTGGAGCTGTCGCTTCCAGGCAGATCTCGTAGCAGAGTCAAGCAAGGGAAGCTTCAAGCTAAGTCAGTTTAGGGAAGACACCACAGGCTCTCGTCAGAGAGCACCACACTTGCCACACAAACAGCATCTTGTGTGGGAGGATTTCAGCAGCCTCAAAAGTCACTGAAGGACCAACCTCCCCTCCAGGGACTGAGATAAGACCTGTTGTCCTACAGCAGAACCCACCAGCACCAGTCCTGTAGCTACAGCAGCCCCTGACCAGGCTGGAAGCCACTTGTTCTAGGGACAGTGCCAGGCCTCGGGGGTGGCACAGGCTGTGCTGGGTTGAAAATGAGATGAAGCAGTAAAAATGGCACAGCTGAGAAGGAGCACTGGTGCCATTAAGGAAACCTTTGGAGTATTGCAGCAGTCCTGCTCCATCGATTTCTCCAGGGTACACAGGCCAACAGACAGGCTGCTGGTGGTTGGTTTCTGTCAGGCTCGGGATCCAACACACAAACCACAAGGTGCCGTGGGTTTGCCAGGACCAAATGCAATCCTGGCTCTCAAGCCCCTTCTGGGGCTTTTACCCAGCTCGAGGTCCACCCTCCTCCCCTCCCAATACAGCTTTAACCAGGACTGCCACCCTTGGAAGAGAGAGAGGACAAAAGCTGTTCTGCTGAACATGCCAACACACAAATTCACTGAAATCAGAACTGTTTCTAGCCGAGATATTTCACGGCTTCATCCGATCACCAAGCAAAACTATGTCAGAATGGAAAGCTCAGAATGCCAGTGCTTTTCCTGCTGCCTCCCCGGGTTTATGGAAAAAACAAGTTGTAAACAGCTTTCTACCCTGCTTAGTTACGGTTCTGTGTCTTGTGTCTGACCAAGACCCTGGAAGTGAGTGTTTAACTTGGACTCTTGTTCCAAGGTAATCTTGCTTTTTCCTAATCCAAAGCCTTGAAGTTGAACTCTAGATGCTCCAGTTGCAGAGGAGAGAAGGATGTGGGCTCTTACTACAAGGAAAGGACACTGAACCAGAAGAGAGCTGAGAAAAGGCACAGGAGCATCTCCTGGGAGAGGCAGAACTCCAGGTGTGATAGCAGGGAGTGGAAAAGCAAGGAAGGCAAACCCAAATCGAGCTCCAGTCTGACTCACAAGCAGCTTTACAGTGCCATTATTTCCAGACCAAACATAGAAACTTCAGGCTGCAGGGGCAGCAAAGCCCCTGCCATCCACCACAAAGCAGAGAAGAGAGCAAACCTGGCCAAGGCCAAAGCCAGTGCAGCCCAACAAAAGCTGCGGTTCCACCAAACACTGCCCAGAGCTCCTCTCCCCTCCCCTACGAGCTGTGCAGGCAGCACCCACCCAGCCAAGCCCCCTGCAACACCCCCCACGTACCTTAGAGCCAGAGGGGACAAATTCAGCAGTTCAGGGTGACATCCACCTGCTCCATGCCACGGAAACCCACTGTTGTCACCCCCAGCAGTTCCTCCAGCATTTGGATGCTCAGAGGACATGGGAGTCTCTGCGCACACCACACCCTGCTCCTGCTGCAGGTGATGCTGACCTGTAGGTGATGATCTGCAGGTGATGGTGATCTGCAGGTGATGATGATCTGCAGGTGATGATGACCTGCAGGTGATGATCTGCAGGTGATGGTGATCTGCAGGGGATGGAACTCTACAGCAGCTCAACCACCCCTGCTCCACCACAAGGACCACACCCTGCCCTGCCTGAATTAACAGGTGATTTGAGTTGAGTACAATTTAACTCCAAACCTACCAGGTTCTTCCTGAATGGAGTGGTGCACAAGGATAAAGTCAGCTCAGAGCCAATCTAGAGCTGTCCAAGTGTAAATAAGGGCAGAATGTCCCTCCTCCCCACCCAGCCACAATTCTAACACATTTTGCACATCAGCCTCAAGTTTATTACAGGCAAACTCAGCTTAACTTCAGGTGCAAGTATGTATCTTTTAAAACTTTCTTTCTTAATTAACAATCTCTTCCTCTCCCGCCTCCTAATCACACAAGTAATCCAGCACTATCCGCTGAAAGATGGTGAAGGTGAAAGAAAAAGGCATTCTACCTTTTTTTTTTTTTAAAAAAATCACATTATTCATCATAACTGTTTGTAACATTCCATGCCCAGTTAATACAGGCAGCAATGAGATTTCCTGATGTCTCTCACCCAGGTGCTGTTGGCCTTTATTCCCACCATTATGAATTTGCCAGTA
Organism: Acropternis orthonyx; assembly: GCA_035583155.1. Taxonomy (NCBI): domain Eukaryota; kingdom Metazoa; phylum Chordata; class Aves; order Passeriformes; family Rhinocryptidae; genus Acropternis; species Acropternis orthonyx. The sequence continues at coordinate 4,061,745 of JAWWEU010000038.1, read as the reverse complement.
GTCCCTGTTAATTCGTACTTGACAATCAGCCAGGAGAAGGTCATATATTTTCCCCTCATGCACAAGATCATTCCCAAACTTACACTCTCTGCATCACTCTGAGTCATTTTCATCCTCAGGGGTTTCTTTTCTGTTTAAGCTGACATTTGCCTTAAAATCTGATTGCTCTTCCAAATAGTTCTCATAACAAAATCAGGTGAGCTTTGTTATTTTATTTTGATCTAACAAATGTTGGTAATTTCATTCTCTCTGCAAAATCATGGTTAATTTGGTACTGGAGCCTTTTTAGCCTCTTTCTAAAGTGTTCAAATAAGTATTGCAGTGAAATCAGTGTGTTCGATAATTGACTGGGAGGAAAAAAAAATCTGGTTCTAAAAAGTTACATCCACTTCAGAAATTAAGTATTTTGGGGCTGATTGCTTCTCTCCTACAATCCTTTGTATGACTCACTACAGCCCAAAGTAGGTGCCCTCAATTCTGCATTCACAAAGCAGGCATCATTTTCATCTGCTTATACTCCTTTTTCAGTACTTTTTTCCTTCTGACGTGAAATTGCCGGTGTTTGAGCACTTTCTGCTTCTGCATTAAACATGCCTGGCTTGGGTCACGGGTGGGCTGCTCTTCCTCATCCCTCTCACATGCAGGTAGCAGAAAGTTCTGTTTTGGCAGGGTTTGCATTGCTTTCACCCGTGCACTGCTTGGTGTTTGTGTTACAGCAGGTGCTGGAAGGGGGAATGCAGCGAGAGGGAGGTGGGTGCTCGCCTGGGGGAGTTTGGAAGTCTCCTGCAGGCTTTGGGGGGCACCTGCTCTTCCCAAGACCTCACCAACCCAAAGGGGAGTTTGGGTTTCACTTCACACACTGGGCAGTGGTGAACAAGTGCCATTTTGCCTCCCTTTCTCAGCATCCCAGCCCTCTGAGGAGAAATGGGAAAAGCAAGAAGTGAAATCCATTAGCTTGGGATGTGCTCAAATAGGCCCAGGCACTGCAGAGAACCCCGAAAGGCTGGGTTACTACTGGCAAGCCTTAGCAAGAGCCTGCAAAGGCTTTAATGTTCAGAGAGGTGAGACATTCCATGCCACCCTCTGCCTTCCATAATTAGGTGTGACAATGTGCTGCAGGCAAGGAGAACTTTGGAGATTGCTGGATTCCACACTGGCTCCTTCCCACAGCGACAACGTTTGTTCCCAAACTCAGGAGTTTTGACAGGAAGTTTTGTGCCCATGAGCTCTGCCCCAAAGGGACCATGTGTCAACACACTGAAGAATCCTACGACTTGCATCATTACAGGTGGCAATTCCTGACTAGGGACAGACCTTGCCCCAGTGCAGAGAGGACAAGGAGAGAAGGTGGCAGCAACGTGGCTTTGTTACCTCAGCCAGGAGCAGAAGTGCCCCTTTACCGTGCCAGGGAAAGGGCAGTCTCCCCTCTCCTCTTCAACGTGCTCCTGGGACACCTCCCCTGCCCTGACTGTTTATCTGGCTGAAAATACCAAGTGAAGTGACTGTGGAGTGTTTCTACAGGTCTTTAAAGAGAAAAGCACCTCCTGTCCGATCACAGTTGTCTCACTTTTGTGTTATACAGACATCACATTTATCTGAAAACCATATTTAACCATTTTGTTTTTAATTTTTCTTGGAAAAAAATACCTTAGAAACACAGCCCATCTTCAGGACGCCACATTTAATTGCAGCAGTAGAACAGGACACGCCTGGATTCAATTCCACTTGGACCTATGGAATGAAGGGGAGGAGGCCAAGATGCCCAAGATCCCTCCCACATTTGCCTGACAAATTGAAACCCTCCTCAGTTGGTTTGGCAGGTCACCCTGACCCCCGGCTGAGGCACTCAAGCAGGTTTTACAGCCAATGACTGGAAGGTCCTGGCTCATGTTGGAATCTGCTGGTTGCCAGGTTTTCTCCGCTTTTTCTTCCTCTTGACCTTGGTGTCCATCCCACTGGAATATTCAGAGCGCAGGATCTCGGCAAGGCGACGTTTGCCGTGGGTCTTCTTGAGCAGGTCAGCCCTGGGCAGAGGGAAGAGTAGAGGGAAGAGCAGAGGGATTAGATTCCCTTCTCCCTGCTGGGTGGCACCGACTGGAACGGCGCCGAAAAGTGACATTTGCGCATTAGCGAAGGAACAGCTTCCTTTTCTTGAGGCTTGATTTGAAATTCTGTCTCATGCAAAATTAGGTATCGTTGTGACAGGTTTTCACAAAGGTGGCAAAATATCATGCCGTTTTTAAAAGCAAGCCTTTGTTCTGTACAAATGCTCTTGCAGGGGTGGCGGGGAGAAGGAGGGAAGGGTGTGCGCTGAAGGCTGATGAATTAGGTGACACAGCAGTTTGAAAATTATCAGAATAATAAAAAACCCTAACAGCCTCATGACACTGAACAATGGAAACATTTTATAAACAGAGCTTAAATCCAGAGCTTGAAAACACAGACCCCACAAACAAGGAGAAAAATGAAGATGTCAGGAGTGTGAACCCAACAGAGTCTTTTCCTGCAGTGTCCTGCAGCCACCACATGCACCTCACAGCCACCTCTCCAGAGACTGCCTTTTGCAAGGGTAGCTGCATTCTGCCCAGCCCTTGAACTCCAACATGGATCCCCCTGTAGCCCTAAACTGCCAGCTATAAATATAAAAACCCACTCAGCACTTTTCCACCACAAGTTCTGCCACCGTCCTGCTCTGTAACCTTGGGCAAATCTCGTCCTCATTGCTGCCATCACCCTCACCTATCTCATCTGTGACCTCCTGGGTGCAGGACCTGTTGCTCCCTGCCATGTTCCCATGGTCCTGGGACAATGGGGTGTCCACAGCTGTTGGACACTCTCCTCTTTATAATCACAGAACCACAGAATGGTTTGGGTTGGAAGGGACCTTAAAGCTCATCTTGTTCCAACCCCCCGCCATGGGAAGGGACATCCTTTACTAGACCAAGTTGCTCCAACCCGTCCTTGGACACCTCCAGGGTGCACCTCTCTGAGCAACTGGTCCTAAAAAGGACCTGTAACAGATCTCAAATATTTCCAGAGCATTGAACAGAAATCAGTCTGTCCCTCTAAACACGAGGGAGTTGAAGAGCAGCCCCACATCCACGCCAGTCCTAAAGGTTCACACCTTACAGCACTGCCTCAAAGTTCCTTCAGGTGTCCAAACCCCCACTGTGGGTTGCAGAAGGAAGCATTTTTGGCTGCACCATTAGATCAATCCATTCATTAGGCCAAACACACAAAGAAGGCAAGGGAAGCAAACTCTTGGCTGTCTGAGGCACTTCCTTGCCCTCTTTCTCTACAGCTTGTTTTCCACCCCTGTGTGGTTTCATGGCTGGTGTGGATTTAGAAGGATAGATCAGAATAATACAGAGCATGGTTACCACTGAAAGCCTTCCCTAGAAGAAAAAGCCTGGAATACACAGGTGACAAGATGCCACTGTGTTCAGTGTAGCCTCCATTCTCACACTAATCACACATTCCAGCTCTGCATTCACAGAAGGGCTGGAGACTGGATGTGCCAGAGGAATCAGACCCACACCACCACAGGATTTGAACTCACAGAAACCAAGGGAAAAGGACAGAAACACCTCCAAAGTGGCTGTAGTACAGAGGGGGCCTGTGGGTGCACACACAGCACCAGGCCAAGGTGTGCCCTCCACCAGCCCGGCTCTGCTGCAAATCCCTGGCAGTGCAGGTGTATCCTCTGCTCAGCCCCTCCATCCCTGGATAAAGTTTCTATTTGACACTTTGCTCGTGTCTCCAAGCATTAACTACAGTAATTCCTGGGTTACCAAGCAACAGACCAGTTTACTTAACAACAGGGAACTACCTGCTGCAAAAGGACAAGGAATCCACCAGTAGCTGCAGGGCTGAGCTGCAGCTCAGCAGGGAGGTTGTCCAACACTTTACTATCAATCAGGTGAAATCACTGCCCAATTAGTAAATCAATACCCCCTGCTGAGGTGATCAGCTGTACACAGACAAGCGAGGATGCAGGGAAAAGGGAGGTTTCTCCCTCTAACCCCGGGCCACAAAAATCAATGGAGCTGTGCTGTGGAACCTGATCACTGAGAGAAGAAAAGCAGCTGTCAAGGCCCCGTTTAACCACGAGATGGAAGAGCTACAGGCAACAGCAACAGCCTGCAGTGACAGCACAACAGGAAGAGTGCACCAGGTCAGGAGCCCTGGATGGATCCTGATTCCTGCTGTAAGCCTGCAAATTCCCCTCCCTGCTCAACTGGTGACCAGTCTCTGGGGCTCAGCCAGAGCAGTCCCGGTAACACTGGTGAGAAAAGGTGCCCTGTGATTATGAGACAAAGCCCAGGAGAACACACTGAGACCTTGCTACTCAACCCCTGAGCATCCCTGGGCAAGGTATTTAATCTCTTTGGCTTCCATGTCCATTCTCCCACCTCCTAACCCAGGATGGCTGTGTTTTCCCTGTTGTTGAAGGGTGGAGTGATGTTTATTTAGGAGAGCTGTGTGGTGATACTGTGGCACAAAGCTTCAGAGAAAGGCTGTAAATCTAAGATGCATTTGCAACACAGACAGAACCTATGTTTCCATCACTGGATAAACACACGGATTGTCAGCATCTCCTTCTGTGGTCTCATGTCTAGATATCATACTGAGCCCTAATGAGGACACATCATGTTGGCAATGGGCAGAGAAACCCCAAGCCCTTTAAATCCCTCATTTTTTCACATCGTGGAAAAAACCCACCAAAACCCAAAAACACAAGAGGTGAAAACAGCACAAGTGGTGAGCCTGAAATCCTGTCTGTTGTCTCCAGCTGTGTTCTTCTCCACCACACAATACCAACTGATCACAAAAGTCCCACCCAACTTACAGGCATCACCTTAACACAGTCAGTTTGTGACTTCCACACCCCTTGGGTGATCAGTGGCTTTGTGAGCTCCAAACACACCATCCACTGAATTTCACGATCACCAGCAACAACTCAGTAGGGTAACAGGGGCTGTACTGTGGCAAACAAAAAGGCAAGCACACTGAACTAAGCTCTGAGGATGTTCCACAAAGCTGAGAGGCTGTGGACAGCTCCAAAGCACCAGAGGAAAGAGGAAGAAAAGCACACACAAACTGTTCTGTTTCTACAGTATCCCACTCATCTCCCAAGCATTCCTGAGGAGATCATGAGAATGATCAAGTTTCACCAGGTGATTTAGCTGGATTGCATTTGTTACAACATGCAGACCATGATCCTGGATGTGGAGACTCCAGTATTTTGGTGTGCAGGGACTCAGTAACAACAACAAGAAAAGGAACAAGTGTGACACCATTTTTCAAGTTCATTTCAAAATTCCAGTATGTGTGTCTCACTGGCACATCTGCTTCATTAGAGAATGGAATGACAAGCTGATCTCCAAGCCAAAAACTCCTTCATGCCCCAGCAGTGGCACACAGACACGAACGGTTCCTTGGGTATTGTCTGCTGGCTCAGAAGACGCCTCTGCTCATCTTTTTACCTGAATGAGCTTGTTGTCAGAGGTGTCTCCCTCAACTTGGTTGGCATTGCTGTCTGTTCTTTGTCCTGAGCCGTGTGAAATGCTGCTGCAATGCAGTGCAGCAAGTGTGGTGACCTTTAACCAACTCGCAGCATCTGCAGCAACCAAAGGCTCCCCAGTTGCTCCAGCTGAGGGAGAAGGAGCAGCAAGTTCTGACGCACAGCCCCAGAGCTCATGGTGTGCCTTTGGAGGAGACAGGAGTGGGCTGTTTCATTTATCAGAAAACACTTCAACGTGGATCGCACTATCAATCTGCCTGACAGCATCTCCAACAGCTCCCTGACACCGTGCCAGCACCAGAGCTGGGTTACCTCTGGGCCAAGGCTGCTGCAACACCTGCTTTTTCTACTTACAGTGTTGGATGAACCATCTGCAGCCAATGCAACCCTGTTTGGGATGGGGTTTCTTGCTGTTGTTTGTGCAGAGTGGGGGCAAGAAATCCATCAGCAATCCTACACTGCTCTCGACAGGTCAACAGATGGCCCAGGTCCTCTGTTCCCAGATGATGCAGACGCTTGAGAAGATCAAGGAAAATTATTACCCAGCCAGAATGAGCACCAAGCCTGTCCCACAACACCCAGAGCACCGTGGCCTTCATGCCAGGATGTGCTGCACAGCAAAGCCCACCTTGCCCTACTGAAGTCAACTGTATTTCAGCTACAAAGAAAGAGACAAAACCCCAGTTTCACTTTCACTGCCATCCCTTGGTCTTCACCCTATGGAGAAAGGACAAAAGCAGCACTGGGAGAATGGGAACCTCCCAGGATTCTTGCTTCTGTCAGGCTCTTTCCCAGCCTAAGGGACAGAAGATATTTCAGTTACAGAGAGATGATAATTTTTGGTGCATACCACACAGCACAGGAGGTTTTCCAGCACTATTAACTTGCTCAGAGATGGAGCAAAGGCTCTGTGCTGTGGCCACGGTGGAGCAGGACAGTAGTAAAGGGCATTGCTCTATGCAGAAAACAATCAGATGGATTTTACAACTATGAAACTTTAATTTCATAGGTGGACTTTTTTATAACATCATGATGTGGTAAACAGGACTCATCTGTGTCCCTGAACTGCCTTAATGAAGAGTGATGGTGATGTTTCCTTTCACAGCAGCCACGTCTCTTACTCTAATCTTTGGATCCATTTACACTCCAGCCCACGGATGCACACTCTCACCTGAGCTCCAGTCTGGCTTTCTAGAGCAGACTGCTCCAAACCAAGTGAAATTCCCAGTGGGCAGAATTCCAAACTTGCATTTTGACTAATTAAGTGATATTAGGAAAGCTCTAAATGTGCAGGTAAAAACCGGCAGGCAAACTGCTTCTAATGATTAGACAATTGCTGTGCAGGGAGGCCCAGCTGCAGCCTTGAGTCACAAACCCTGTATCAGTCTTTCCATAATTGTCAGTGCCAAGATGTTCAAAAGTGGAATCAAGGATATGAGGTAGCAGAGAAGGTAAAAGGCCATGCAAAGGAGGACACACAGGGTTACAGGGTATATTTCCCAGGAGTTGTCTAGTTCTATCTGACCACTAAATGCTGAAGAATGAATTAACACAATGATTTTGCAGCCGAAACCTTCAGGCCATGCTGATCTCCATATTCAGAGCAAAGACCCTGTAACAAGGCTGCCCATCAATGCCCTCAAACAGAAGCACCTTAGACACCTTTTCCTTATCCCATTTTAGTTAAGGGTTGGACTTAAACTCTGAAGCATGAGGGGATTTTCACCTTAGTTTTTATATCTCTTTCTGACCATGCTGTAGCAACTAATACATTATCATAAATAGACTCAATCCTTCTGAGCATTTCTGGCATCAGAGATTTCTGTAGCAAGGAGTTTCACAGATTCTACTGAATTTAAAGATTCATCTGTAATGGCTTGAATTCACAAGGAAGGCAAATTAAGTTGCAACTGCAACTCCACTGCAGTAGAACCCTCTGGGGGCACACACCGGTCCTCCTGAGTTCAAAAGCAGAAAACAGACCATCACCCACCACTGAATCCCATAAAAGCCCCACTGATCCAAAATGCAAAAGACTGAGTAGCACAGGGATGCATGGTGGAACGGCAATAGGTCTTTGGCATCTGCATTGTGAAGGAGTCAAAAGACATGTCTATCTGGCATGTCAGTGACTTCCTCGGCACGCTGCTGCTCCGCAGCGAGTGGGGGACAGCTAATCCCTCAATGGAAGCAGGATCAGCTTCCTTGCATCCCCCCTGCAGCAAAAGCATGAGCCCAGACACTTACTAAGCTGATGTACTGTAACTCAATATACAGTATCTGGTTCGTGTGCTCATCTCTCACCTAAATACAGCATTTGAACTTTCAGAAGCATTGCGATGAGCAATTATTTTTCCTTCTTCAGGGCTGGCTTTGCAAGAACCACTATGGCAAAGGGGACAGCTGGTTTGCACAGAGAGCTTTAAAAAAATACATGGAAGTTTACATGGGCATGCAGCAGAGGGCTGCTCCCACATTTCAGCACTGAAACATCACACACCTGGCTGCTCCCTCTTACTGTCTCACCTTCCCCAAGCAGGCCCTCGAAGGAGGCACGAAGCACAAAAGAAGACTTCAAAAGAAATGAAAAGTTTTCTTTGTGCTCTTAAGGAAACATTTAACGATTGCCTTTACCCCACTTTCACCCTGGACTGCCTGCTCTTTATTCTCCAGGCAGGTGCTGAGAGAAGAGGCTTTAGTGAGCAGCCTGATCAAAAACAAGTATCGGGTGTTGGCAGACAATGTGTACTATGACAACCAACACTCACAGCATCACGTGAGAAATACAATTAAAAAGATTGCTCTGAGACTGTGCTGTTATAATTTGAAGCCTTGCATTTTACAATTAAAAACCATTTGTCTTCTAAATGGCAGGCTGAATTTTGCCTTCTGCTTTGTCAGTGTGAAATCAAGAGCAACTCTCTAAGTTACAGCACTACACTGGATTTATGCTAGTGGAGACTGAACGTGAATTTACATTCACTTTCTCCAAACTATCCTATAAATACTAATATATCCTCTCTATTTTTTTTTTTTTTTTAAGCACACATAGAGAAAGTTGGTTAGAAACAAGTTTCACGGGCAGGAACAATTGTTGCACATCACAACTTTGGCTGTTTCTGCAGGGTCTTAGCTTTCCAGATGCTCCCCGATTTGAAATCTGGAGCTGGAGCCGTGAGGAACCTGTGCAAAGGCTGCCCACTTTCCCTGAGCTCCAATTATATGATCCACGTGCAAATGAGCTTTCAAATCACTCTCAGACCATTTGTTCCAACACCTCCACATCCCCCAACCCCACACGTCCTGTGCATAAACTACCTACTGTATCTTGAGCTTGTCTGTGCTATAATGGGATGAGGAGTTGGGGAGGAGGAACCCCCGTCTAAAAGAGGTTTGTAACAAGGGAAAAAGTAGCTCTAACAGAGCAGCAACATCATAGGAACAGAGAGAGGCATTGTTACAGGCCAAGTAATCCTGTGACACGCTACTGTCAGTCATAGCTTGATACCCTGCTGGGCCAGCAAGACATCAAAGCCCACCCCATACCATCTTACATGCTCTTTATCAGCTAATCAGGCTATTCTTCCCGAAATAAAGCTCCGTTAAATCCCCTGCTCACAGGGGCATTCCCATCCTGTTGCCCATCTGCTGAGGAGGGTCAGCTGGAGCAGGAGGCAGAGCAGTGGCCTGTCCCTGGTGGCTTCTGAAAGCAGGACAATGCAGGCTCCAACTTTTTATTTTAAAATCCCTTCCCCTTGCAATTTTTTTTTCCCACAAGATCTGTACATGTGCAGGAGATGTGACCAGCCCAGGAACAATTATGTGGATTAGTGCTGTAATTGCACAGCTAGCAAGAGTTTGTAGCAAAAATTACATGGAGAGAGTCACAATTGATGCTGATAAAGAAAACAGATTTTCCTCCTTTGAATTATTGCAGTGATTTTACTGGCAAGACAGAGGTTCCTACCCTGCCATTGCACTAGGGAAGACAGCGTGTCCTTAACATTGTAGTATCAGGATTATCTGTCCTGTGGAACCAACTCAGAGTAGCCAGGATCAGATGTACTGAGCACCTTCAGCTCCCTTTCAAGCACAGAAGAGAATTCAGGGCTCTGCTCCTCCATCAGGGAGCCATCAGTTCCTTACACAGAATAGGAGTACCCAGGAACAGCCCTACGCACACACCAAAGGGGACAGAGCTCTAACTCTAGGTTTGCTGCAGACTCTTCCTGGGAGATCCCATGTGATTTTGCAGAAATGCTTTCGCCAGAACTACTTAAACTTACAGGGAGAAAAGCACAGGTTTGTAGAAGGATCACTCCTGCCAAGAGATCTGCCTTTTGATTTACGCTCGATTGCTGGAGCAGGCACAACCACCTCGAGGAGCAAAGCACACCACGGTGTGTCACGTGGTGTTCCTTGGCTCAGGAACATCAGGTTGGCTTACCTTTTTGGTCTTGATTTGGTTTTCTTCTTTGAGCCTGCAGCTGGAAGAGCAGTCAGGTTCTGGGGGGCATCTCTCAGGCCAAAGCTCTTGGCCACGTGACCCAGGTGGAGAGACTTGATGTGGAAGATGTGCTTGAGGTTCCTGGGATAGGTGGTATAGGCACAAAGGAAAGACTGCAATGCTGAGGGGAAGGAAAAAAAAAAAGGGTGAATTCTGTTTGCTACTGCATTTTTATATATATACACTTAAAGATTCAGCTGTTCCAGCTGAAAGGACATCGGGGTTGTCCTTTGGGACACCTTCTGGTCAGCAGCTGGTAGAAAAGGTTGGCATGTTAAAAATCCGTGAAGGTTGCATAGTAATAGGACAATCCCAAAAGGAGAACGGAGCTGCTGGAGAGGTGTCAGGAACTGAAACAAAGCCACATTAAATTGCATCAGGTTTGCCTCCTGCAAGGAGGCCCCTTCAGCCCAAAAAGGTGACGTTTGGAGCACATCTCACAAGAGTCGTTGACATCACATGGCTACAGGTAAGGAGAAAGAGGGAATAGAGATACAGGGATGAAGAGAGGGAAAGAGAAGCATGGAGACGGCACAGGAAGGCTCCTCTGATATTAGAGTCCCAGTAGTCCATGCATTTTTCACCAGTTACCAGCTAGTCCCTTATAAATATCTGAGAGCCGGATGGATTTCCTGACTCATCAGCACACTGAGAACAGAGCTCACCTTCTCAAAAGGGAAAAATAATAGAACTGTGTGCAAATTTCCCTTCACATCTTTACATTCCTGTAATGCCCTTCCCTCAGGGCTCATTGCTCTAAAGACAATCATCCACTAATATGAACACTACCTCTGCTCCTCCCCGGAACGCTCACTGCACCCAGGCTGTCCTCTCTGCTCTGGGAATAGAGGGACTTTCAGCAAGGAAACTCTACAGCTCAGAAAATGCCTCCCTTCAATCCCCTGCTGCTCCTCTGCTTGCTGAACCTCCTGTGTCCCCTCGGCCCTTGCTCCAACCAGCACCTGCATCTTTCTCTCCCCCTCGCTCCTGACAGCAGCAAGCTCTAAACTCTCACCTCTCCTGCCCTTGCCTGTTGAGCCACCGGACCAGCAAGTTTGCCCACAGCTTATGTCTAATCTCTTGGCAGCAGCCGGAGATTGGAGTTTATGAACAGTAATAAAAATGTCATTTTAGCAGATCAGCTCCTGGAAGGACCCAGGGAATCCATCAAAGCTCTGTTTACTGAGCAAAGCGAACTCCTTTTCCCAATCGATGAGAAGAAAAGATTGAGTTTTTTGCACCTTCTTCCCAATTTCACAGCACTCCTCTTTCAGAGGCACCTGGGCACCAAGAGACCCATGTTTTCCCAAAAAAGAGAATACTAAATTCCAAATACTCTGTCTCAGTGTCTCCTCTGAAGGCCATCCTTCTGAGGGCTTATGAACCAGCTCAAATGCTTTCAAAAACCCTATTCTGCTGCTGTTTTTTCATCAAGTTATTGGTCAAATTCACCTGTGAGAAGGTGTAGGTCTTCAAAAGGAACAATAGGAACTTGCTCCCCCTCTGAATTCAGTCCCACTGGAGCTAATATAGCTGTCTGTCTCACAGCACCTGGAATGGTGGATACTAAAGATCCTGTTATTAAGAAGGCTGAGCTCACCTCCCACAGTTGTGCAGAGGAAAAGGCTGCTGGCACCAGCTCCCCAGATCAGAGTTAGAGAATCAAAGTGTCAAAGGTCCCTCTCTTCCCAAAGTCCTGACAGACGTCTGCCAGACCCAGCTCTGAGTCAAGAGCATGGAAAACCAGGGAGAGCTGCAATGAAATGAAGACCTCTGTGGATGTGATTCTTTTAAAAATCTTTACTATGAGGTCTTTAGACCTCTCAGTATTGGCAGAGTCATGTTTTCTGACTTTTATGTGTAATTAGAGTGGCCAGATACTAACAGCTTTTTTTTTTCTTTCAAAGTTGAAATTCTTTTATGATTTTGTGATCAAAGAGACAAAGCCTTATAAAAACAACTCAAAAAGACTGGTAACAGTGCTGGTCAGGCCATAATTCATGTAAAGGATTCCTCATCTTAGTGCTACAGGAGCAAAATGCCTGAGCTGTTACAGTTTTTGCCATACCAACATGAGTCTAAGGCAACATATACTGGGGTGGTGGGAGTCAGACTTGTGCTCTCTTAAGAGAATGGATTTAGACTGGTCCTTTCCACCTGTGCATCCCCATTTTTCTACAGGAAATATAAGTGTGGAAAGTCAGAGGAAAAAACCGAAAAAACCAAAAGTGCTATATTGATGGGGGTTTGGATGGGTTGGTTTGTTGTTCTTTTAACCAGGGGACAAGAGGGTAATGAGATATGAAAGTGAGACAGGTGACATAACCTGTTCCCTGTGCTCTCAGCTGGCAGCCAGCTCCCAGCACTGACCCCAGGGCATGGCCTCAGCCACAGGGTAAGCCAGGAAGCACTTTGCCAGAGTCCAGGGCAGGTGGGAACAGGAGAGAAGGATGCACCAAAACCATCCTGGATTCAAGCATCGAGCCCCAGCAGTGGCTCCTGCAACTCTGCTGTCCCTCTCCACACACAGGTGCTGAGGACAGAAAGGATGAGGCAAAATGCTCAGCTATTGGCTGTAAAATTGGGAAACATGGAGGAGAAAAGCAAGGTTTGCTTCCTTACCCTTTCTGTATCCTCAGTGGCACAAAGGATCAGAGTATCCTGAGCTCTCCCTATTCCCACAGCTCGAAAAGGAAGCACCCATCACCACACAACCCTTCGGATGGGAATCCTCCACTTCCCAAAAGGGGCTCCAAACTTGATCAATCTGCCCTTCAGGTAGCAAGGCCCAGCCAGACCCCTCCTCCCACCCATCTCACTGCTGATCAGTCAATCAAGTTTGAAGGGCAGCACCTTCACTGAACCATTTGATTTGAGTGTGAAAACCACGGGACCCAGAGGCAGAAGGGGAGGGCGGGCAGGGAGCCACTCGCCTTTTGAAAGCCGGGCTGCAGTGCAAACACTGCTTATTAACATTGACTGGGTCAGAAAATGGGGAAAAACAGGAAAAGAGAGAGAAACAAATGCATCTCTGGCACAGTTTCCAATTGATTGTCTGCCATGAAAGCAAAAGCCAGCTGCCATGTTAATTATTCATGATGCCTGGCTCAGAGGGGAGGAAGAGGGGGCTTATGGAAGCCACTCAGCAGTGGAAAATTTGCATATGTAGATAGCAGAGTTGGAAAAAGAGGTGGAGTGCTCCTCTACAAGATAAATGGGATGCACACCATTCCAGCATTTCCTGATGTATTTTCTGTACTTCTTGTTTATGGCTCAAGAAGTTATTAATGCTGAAGTCAGCAACAAGTGTGGGTGGGTGGGTGCACAGTGACGCCCACTGTGTGGAGAGAAACCACAGAGGTTGTCCAGGTGTCACCACAGGGGTTGTCCCTGTCACAGGCATCTCAGGTTAGAGTGTGCATGGGGTATAAGAAATCCCAGGGGAGTAGCAAGAAGCTCATCCATGCAGAATGAAGAATTGTGATCATATTAATCACGAGCTTTGCGATTGTGGATTTAAAAGCACAGCTATAGAAGTAATGACACCAGTCAAGTAGAACAACACACCTGAAAATGGGTGCAAGCTGCTTGTGTAGCACATCTCCAACACTTTCACTGCAGGAGAAAGGTGTTTCAAAACCCCAGGGGACTAAAATCAGCACTGCAGTAGCTGGAGGTGGGGTGAGAAATCAGTCCAGTGACTTGCAGTGGCAGGAGGAGAGCAAAGAGTGAAACAGCAGAATTTCAAATACTTTGCCCATCAACACAGCCACACATCATTAGAAGCACTGCAGAATAATTTGGGGTAAGCAGGCAGTCACAGTAGGTGCTCTAGTTATTCTGCTATGCCACCACCTAATAAGTGAGCACAACATTCAGAAAAAACAAGCACCTTTGACCTCTTGAACAATCACTCCTCAGGACTCCAAATAATTCTCTTATCTTGAGACCAGTCTTTGCTTCTCCGGTTTCTCCAGACATTGTACTCAAAGGCCAATTTCCCCATTTGGTTTTGGGCCCATTAGAAGGTGACTCAAGAAGTTTAGCACACATGGCACACCTGCACCACACCTCTAAGCACATGCCTATAGCAGGTATAGGGAATGGTAAACAGAAATTACACAGACCATTAAAATTCATCTCACCAAGACCCCTCTCAACTGGAAATGCTGCAGAACTGACATAACAGAACTTCTACACAAGCTTAGAGAGAAGAACTTGACTCAGATCAGAGTGACAAATGAGGTAAAAAAGAAAACAATCAGGAAGGGAGATGTGGGAAGAGGAGACTCAAAAAAGGGGAAAGGCTCTAGTCCTAAATACTGTGAGCAAGAGTGGCTTAGTGTCTTGCATAAGGAGGTTGTTTTTGTGGACTCATCTCAATAACTCACAGTCAAATTCCAAGTAATTGCCAAGGGGCTCTGGGGTTCCCACATTCCCTTCACAACAGCTCTTCAGTTCTCAGGTGCACCCACAGTAAACACAACAGCACATGTAGAAGGCTCCTCACACTGCACCACCTTTTTGGCTCCTCTCCGGCGACTGCTTAGTGTTTGTTTTCCTACCACATCCTTGGCAAGTTTTAACCTTTCCCTCATATCCATCTTCCTCTGAATTTTCCAAACTGAGAGGCAGAAGGGAAGAGTCTCTTCCATTGCTTAGTGACAACTGCTGTGTATCCTGCTTTGCAAAGATGGGAGATCAAGTCCCAGATTTGCACATAACTACAATTATTAAAGCCACCCCTTTCTCTTCTTCCTACCTTTTGGAGTTGTTGCCCTCTTTCATTCTTCTCCCACCCCACACAACGAACTCCACTCCTATATCCTTGCCTGTTAAGAGTTGCTCCCAAGGCATCCTTGTCTTATAGGCTTCAAATTCATCCCTGCTGTGAACTGAAGCTATCTGACAGGAGTTGCACCAGGATGTGGTGGAGCAAGTCACCCATCCCCTTCCCAGCACAACACACACCATCTATTCACTCCTGTGATTGGGTCGGAGCCCTTGGAAGTGAATCCCATCAAAAGCCCAAGATTAAATCTCATTTGAACCTAATATGGGAATGCAAGAAATTAACATTTAATATCATCCCAAAGCCTTCTGGGCCCATCTCAACCCCCTACAGAGCCCAGCGGCCCCAAAATATTTCTGCCAGGCCTTTTCCCTGAAGCTCTTTCCCAGAAGAAAAGGTTGGCAGCTCCTCTGAGCCCTCCTGGAATAAGTGGAAGGAATCACACTGACCTTTCTTTGCCCACCGGACAGTCCCCTCGCTGGAGTGGACGTAATTTTCAAATTTGGTCTGCAGGACCGTGGCCCTCTCCCGGACTTCCTGAGGGTTCGTGCCAGAGGATTTCTGCCAGGGAGGTGGGAGGATTAGAGGAAAGAGAGAATTTGAGTCAGGAATAATGAAGCAGTTTACAATAGATTTAATAACAGTAAAATCACACAGTAACTACCCAGGGGCCAACAAAGGTAATCCTCTCAATATTACTAGAGGAAAAAAAAAAATCCAGATAAAGATGTTAAAGTCAGAGCAGCCAGTGAGCGCTGTGTGGTGGGGAGAGCAAATCAGTTTTAATTTTGTGTTTTCTAACATCCATCATGTATCTTTTTTATCTTTTCCCCTTGCTTTATTTTTTTTCCTTTCCTTTTCTTGTTTTTTCCCCAGGTTCAACAGGCCAGATCCCACTGGAGTTATTTGGGGTAACTCCCCCCGGACTCTAAGCTAACAAGTTTATGTTGCAAGTTCCCCTAGCCACTTCCCCAAAACACCTGGACTGTTTCTGGCACTTGTGGGGCAGGAGATCCATGAGATCTACATTTACCCCCAAGCTCTAGAGAAGAGACCAAATTCAGTACCTGTGAACAAAGGCAACTAAATGAACTTCTCATGAATTCCTTCATGAATTTCTACATGAAACTTCCTCACTGTCAACACGTCACACTTGGCTGTAGCTGCCATCACTTGGCTCCTCTAGAAAAGGACACCAAAGGCATGACAGAATAAACTTTCTAAGACCAAAAGGGCAATTCTGCACTTGCTCAAGGCTTTCCTGGGATCAGACTGCAGGATGCAGTTCAGGAAATGGAAAACAAACATTCCTGGGAGAAAGCTGTTACTGGGAGGGGAAGAGGGGCTGCCTCCCTCCCTAAGGTACCCAGGCAGGGAAAGGAAATGTGGACCAGAAAACTAGTGAATTTTTGATGGGTAGTTGACAGCAAAGTGCAAAGCCAGGCATCCATGGATGTGCACCTCTCCCAGAAAAGGGCCACAGATCTCAAATACTACCCAGACAGGAACCAGCATCCAAGTCTAAGAGCGCCAGATCCAAGGCAGTAACTTGATCCTGTTCAACCCCCTCATCTGACCAGGGCTGACTGAAAACAAACATCCAGCTCCCAGGATTCTGGAGGAGGCCTGTGCCAAGGCAACAATCCTGTTGTCCCTCTCTGGCAGATCTGCATGTTAATGCTGCAAACCCCTCCTTCCTTCCCAGCTCTGCACTCTGCTGCCAGGCCAGAGGAGCCACATCACACCGACACCACAAACCCCACAGCGCTGCTGGCATCCCACACAAAATGCTTTGCTGACCAAACCTGCCACTCTACACCCAACAGCAAATGTGCCCAGACAGACCTTGAATGTGGCCTAAATTCCCTGCACAGTGCTCTCTCTGGAACTCAGGGTCTCACAGCTTCCAGCCACTGGGTTATTCTTCAACAAAGCAAACGCACTTGGAGCTCCTGCTCACTCACTACCTGGAACTGTCCACCTGCATCTCCAGGGAAAAGTGTGGGCATTTTAAGGTTATGTGAAAAGTCTCACAGATTTCTGGTCTCTGCTATCTGTCTCCTGATCCACTCAAGAAAGACTCAGAACACAGCTCACAGAATCATTCAGGTTGGAAAAGACCTCCAAGAGCATCGAGTCCAACCTCTGACTGATCATCACTTTTGTCAGCTAGATCATGGCACTGAGTGCCTCATCCAGTCATTTTTAGAACACCTCCAGGGATGGGGACTCCATCACCTCCCTGGGCAACCCACTGCAATGCTCGACAACCCTTTCCAGGAAGAAATTCTTCCTGGTGTCCAACCTGAACCTCCTCTGGTGTAACTTGAGGCTGTTTCCTCTCATCCTATCACTTGCTCCCTGGGAGCAGAACCGGACTCCCACCAGGCTCCACCCTCCTGTCAGGGAGTTGTAGAAAGGAAGAAGGTCCCCCCTGAGTCTCCTTTCCTTCAGGCTGAGCCCTCCCAGCCTTTTCTCACAGGATTTATTCTCCAGACCCTTCCCCAGCTTCGTTGCCCTTCTCTGGGCACATCTCAGAGATGCCTTTTAGTCTGACTTAAGGTGGTGCCTGTTCATCAAGCAGGGACAGCGCCCAGTCCAGGGGCCTCTGCAGAGGTTTGACAAAGGCCAAGTGGAGGTGCCTCCCTGAAGTGGACACTGTTGTTGTGACTAACAAGTTTCCACTGACGTGAAACATAAAACTTTCTCGCCCCGCCTGCTCCTCCCGGCCCCCATCCCTCTCCTTTTGTTAAGCCTCCTGGCAGCACAAAGTGTCACCTTCCCAGCGTTTTTTAATATGAATGTGAAATTAGTGAGGTTTGCCCTTTCCCCTGGCGGACAGAATCCTCTGTTATTAAAAAGTAAAGCACTTTAATAATGAAAACTTTTTCTCTTTTTCCTGTGTTTTAACTGTTTAAAATTAATGAGAAGGGCATAACGGTTGTCAAAGCGATATTGAAAGCCGGGTAGCCAGGACCGAATAAGCACGAAAATCCCTCCAGAGTGTTAAATAAACAGTGCTTCAGCCCCCTCTGAATCCCTGTGTTGGTTATTGTATACATTCTGTAACAGCACTCAGAATAGATCTGAGCACCGGGGAGGCAGAAAGGTTTCAGAATTCCAATAAAGGCCTCAAATTAAAGACAGCCTGGTGCGAATTCCAGGAGAAAATTAAAGAGACCTCAAGCTTAAGTGACAGGTGACTTGCTTCTGTGTCACAACTGTCAGGGGATTTAGTGATAATATGGCAATATATTACAAAGGACTTTTCTTATTCCCCCCTTTAGGTTTCAAAATGAGGCATCTCTTCTTGCTGGTGCTGGGGGAAAATAAAAAAAAAAAAGTAAGACAAAAATGAGGGATAAAAAACTAGGTGCATAATTTCCAAAGTGTGAGGTCAGTCCAAGAGATATAAATAAAAAAAAAGGAAATGGTAGGAAACATAATGTCCTCAGAAAACAGCTTCTCCCCTCCTCCCATCTCCACCTTGTCTTTTATCCCCTTCAGCCCCTCGAGACAGATCTCATTTTAAAATTGCACCCTAATGGGCATGAAAAAATCCCTGTGTTTGATTCCTGCCTTCCAGGGAGGTTCATCTAAAAAAACCCCAAACCCCACCCCAATAATAATAATAATAATAATAATAATAATAATAATAATAGAAAAATAGAACTGAATTTAACACTGACTCAGAGGCAAACTGGGAAAATAAAACCTGCCCCTGATGTGTGTGGACAGATCAAATAAACCAGTGCCACTGGAAGTGCAGGGAAGCCATGCCATGTGCTTTACTCACACAAGCAAGCTTTAATCCTGCTTGTATCTCGGTTTGGGTGAACAGGACAATTAACTGGAGATCTTACACATTTTTCCAAGATAAAAGCCTACCCCAGAGGTGCTTGATCTGCTCCCCATCTAAATCTGTTACATCTGTTAAAAAAGAAGCACTATTGCCACTGTGGAGAAACAGTGGGATAGGAGAACTTTCTCTACCTTGTTGATTCCTTAAAAGCCTGTTCTGACACAGCCTGAATCACTGGCATAATGACTGTGGACAATAACAATATTTATAAGCTAAAAGAAGGGAAGCAAGGAAGAAAGGCTGGGTGCAATGTTATCAAAGCAGTTAAAGACATCAGGAAAACTCCCCCAAATGCCAACTCCACCAGGAAAACACATGTAATTCTGTCAGAAGAAGGAAACTTCCAGTGATAAAGATGGCAGGTTTTAGGTTTGAGGGGCTGGGACAAGTACTGAAAACTTCTGATTTCATTAAGAGAATATGATAACGAAAAAGGAATTGAGACACAGTAAGACCAGACTGAGGTAGGAAAGTTTGTCCTTAAAACAGTAAAAAAAAAAAAAGGAAAAAAAAAAAAGGAAAGAGATGGAGGGGGAAAAAAAACCCAGTGAAAAGCCTGGCTGTAACATCTCCTGCTTCCATTATACTTCAAAACAAAATGAAGGATTTTGTTTTAATAACAACTTTTTACTAACCTCCACACACCTTCTCTAGAACTCACCAAGTCCCCCTGCCCCCCTCCATAAAAGTTGAAAGATCAAATTTATTCTCTTTGTAGGCAGGTGAACATTCACACGCCCAGACATAGCCACATATATATTTTATACACCTAAATATAAAATATACATTTTACAGGCACTTCAGCTTGCTCCCTGGCTGCACACAGAAGCCCAAAAAATACATGTTCCAACGTGGTGCTTATAATGGACTTGAGTTGAGGCAATGAGAACTGAAGAGCATTATAATGAGGTTCCTGTGTGCACCTATAATATATACATGACTCAGTGCAAGCAGAGCTGATCAGCAAAGCTCGCACTCTCCAATGGCAACATCACAACTGGAGCAGGCTCAGCTCCTCGTGACACCTCCTCAATCCCCCTCTGTCCCACAATGTTCCACAGCGTTCCGAGTTTATTGCACTGTCTGTGTGGCAAACTTACAGAATTTAGTAGAGATTAACCACACTGAAAAGTTGGAAAATGCCCCTGCAGCTCTAAGGCAGCACTGCTGACCACTCAGAGAGCCTCAATGGCAATAAAGCACAGAGCTACCAAACAGAATGATTGCTTGATTGTATTTAGTACATTTTCCAAGTAATTCCTGATGGGGTCTATTTCGTATTGACAAAACTGCTGTAATTTCATCCCCATTAAATGATATAAAATTTTTTTCCATAAACTCCATTCCTCAGTTCCAGTCCTTTCAGATCCTGAGTCACACAAAAATTGGTTATCCTGTGTTTGCAAGTTCCTGCAGCAGATTAAGACCCTCCTTGTAGGAGTATCACAGCTCCAGTGAAGTCAACAGCAAAATCCCATTTGCTTTGATGTCAGAGGGAAAAGAGGAATTTAATCCCACCTTTGACTGCAAGTGAAAGGCAGCAGCTCCTTCTGTGCCACCTCCGTGCAGCACCTGCCATGGCAGGGCCTGCCCAGCAGCACAGCTGAGCCAGACCAGGGCACAGCTCCTTTCAAACAGGGTTTGGGTTTATAGGTTTGGAAGGAAAGGGAGAAAGCCAAAAGCAGAGTATTGAAAAACATCTGTGCTTAAATATGCAGAATGAAATACCAATTTGATCAGTCTTGGCAGCAAACAGGCTTGTTAGCTTTTTATTGCTGTTCCAAAGGCTTTTTCTCCTGCCACTTTTCAAAACTTAAATTGTAATTTCGTGGAACAAAACATGTTCTCCTTTTTGCCCACTTTCCATGAAAGAACATTTTCCTCAAGCCCAGAACAGACAATATTCTGTCCCACATCAGCAACAAATTAAAAGTGCAATTCCTGCATAAATATAACTGGTGAAAAACTCTCCAAAGGAAATCCAAATTTACCCCCATAAGCACATTTCGGAGAAAAGTGTTTATACACAGAGGAACCATTTAAAATAATTTCTGCATTAACAAAGCACAACTAAACTTTTACACATTTGCTGAGTTGAGAGGTCATATCCTAGGCATGATGCAGACATTTAAAGTGCAGGCATTACAGGCTGATTTAAGCCAAAAACTGCAGTGGTGGTGAAGAGCTTTAAATAGAGCTGCATCTCAGACAAGCTCAGATCTGGCTTTCTGAGAGACACAGGGTGTGTAGGAAACACTGAACATCTTTCAAAAGCATGTTTACCAAGAACACCACAGTCATCCCCGGGAAACAAGGCGGCTCATGCATGGTGTAACAGAGAGCACGAGCAGGCAAAACAGCTCCAGGAGGAAAAAAGAGCCTGCTGCATCATGCCTGACACATTCTTGACTTCCATTCAAAACGAGGGTTCTTGGAGGATTTAATTTGCCAGGATGCAGCAACGCCCGAGACATCAATTGCAAATGACTGAGTTCTGTGAATTAGCAACTCGAAGGCAGACCCAAAGCTTGCCCAAGTCAATAAAGAGGTGCCTGTCAACCCAGGGAGCTTTGGTTTAGGCTCCAAGTAAATCCAGATGATAAAAAAACCCCTATGTAACTCTTCACCAAACACATTCAGAGAAGTTTAGTGCCATTTGTCATTTTCAACAGTATTTTGGTGCAGAAAACCCAGGAAGAACAGAAACATTGAGGGGAGAAAAAACCCCGAAGCTTTTGCAGCCAGAAGCCTTTACTGCCTGTTACAAAGGTATTTGCTGAAGAGTTAGGAAGGAACTGCTCTTTGGGGACAACAGTTTAAAGACTGGAAAATTGTCTGTAATTATTTGGACTGCCTGACATCATGGCTATACCAACCCTCCCATTGTAAAGACAGAAGCTAAGGCAGGAACATTCATAGTGTTTAACTGGGAAATGAAAACTGGAGCAGTTCCAGATGAGCAGAGTAACTCACCTTGCTTCCTGGTCTGTGCAACTTGAAGCGATCATCTTTCATGAGGCTGGTTAACACCTTCTCCATCTTTATCTCTGAAACACTGAGGCGACAAACACAAAAAATTACTATTTCTCCTACTTCGAAATACAACGAGCCACAGACTGGAAACACAGAGCAAAAAGATTGAGATTTACATGTTCAGCTCAAGAATTTATCCCTGGAATACATGAGGTCTTAGCCCAGACACTCCCCCAGCAACCCTCAAAGTGTGACCATTGTAAAACCTTGGCCCCAGCTAAACTGGTGCTTTCATAGAGACAGTTTCACTCACAATCTTGTCACTTGTTTTAAGTCAGCAACACACACTCCAGATCTAACAGAGCACCAAAATAACTGAGGGTGCACTTTCAGTTCACTGAAAGTCCTCTTGGCTCTCCACCAAAGGAACTGACTGAAGGAAAAATTTAGGCCTCTAATTACACTTTCAATATTTTCATAATTTTTCTTTCCTTCCATTGAGAAGCACCAAGACAATTGGGAACTATCTGGTTACATTCTCCATGAGAAGAAGCTCAAAACGGAGTTGAAGCAGCTCATAGCATTAATACTTCTTGTAGATTTGCTTTGTAGCTCTAAAGAATAAGATCTGCAACCTCCACCTTGAACCAAGAGGTTGTCAACCATTTCCTTGTACATCCAATGCCATGGGCAGGGAGCAGAAGGTGTCTGCATTTGGTTGGTTGTGCAACTGTGACAAAGACTGACTGTGACACACACACACACACACACACACACACACAGAGGCTGGAAACGTGCTCCACTTGCTTTGCTGCTTCTCCTACATCTTGTCTCCCCCGGTTTAGCCTGCAGAACCTTTGGAATAAGAGACACTCAATCCTCATTCAAATAATAAAAGTGCTTTTGCTGTTTACACATACTTGTTTCCACTCCTGTTAGAGACCATGCTCACAAAATTATTACCTAAAACTAAAGCTGTGTAAAGACACAACTCCTTCCTTTCATAGTGACTCAGGCTCAGAGGGTAACAACAAAATCCCAAGGATCTTTTCCTATCAAGCCAATTCTCCTGCAGCTTCCTTCCTTCTGGTCACATCATCTCTCTTTCCCACAAGGTCTCCATCATTCCAACTCCTGGTTACCTTCCTGGGTCAAAGCTCAGAGACACTTCCCGATGGACACACTCACCCTCCAATTCATTTACAGCCTCAAAAGCCACCTCTGACACCAGCTACATGGTTTGATTTCCTCCCCTGTTCTGAGAACTCGCCTTCCCTCTCATCTGAAGTGCAAAGCCAAAGCCCAGCCCATTAGGGACCCCCCAGCATTTTTTTGAAATACAGGAGCCTCAGTCAGCTGTCCTAGCCAGGCTTCACACTGGGCATTTATTTTCATTCTGTCGACTCACATTCCTCCTGTAGATTGAACCAGATGATTTATTCTCCAGTCCTGCTTGCAAGACACTGCTGGGCACTGCTATGGCCCAGATATGGAAATGCTTACAAACCCGCTTCATTTCCAAGCAAACAGTCCTACTTAGAGGTGCATTTACAGGAGACTAGGAATTCTTTGTCCTCTTTAACACTGTCTTATGGGGCACACACACACACACACACACCAGGTGACAACACAGGAACAGCTGTGCAGCTTCAGGCCATTAATATTACAGCTGCATCCAAACTGGGTCCCGTTTCCAAGGGAATCACTCAGATTATAAAAGCTGAAGTTTGCGGGCCCAAGTTTTCAGTAATGGGTAAAGGTCATTTCTAGAAAAGAGGTTATTTTTCTTTTAATATCAGAATAAATCATAAACATACAGAAGCCAAGGAGTTCATTTGGGATTACATTAATTTAAGGAAGAGAGAATTGGGGTCCAACAACTCTCAGATGGTCAGAAAGATGCCTGTCGTTTCTGAAAGGCAGCATCGCTGATATTTTTCAATTTGTTAAGTAGAGAAGGAAATTGTAAGAACAAGGATATCTCCCTTCTTTTCACTCAAAGCTCTCTAAACACCTGGCTAGCAGGAATGGATGAATCTTTTCCATACTGTGTAAGAGTGATGCTTACCTGCTTCCCAGCCCTTCCCAGTTAGAGCAAAAAATACATTTACTTTTGCAATCTGCCTTCTCACCCTCAGCCAGCTCCCCACCACAGCATAAGGAAAGGAAAAGAGATGGTCCAGAGGAACAGCCACCCAGCCTGGAAGGGACAGGCCACACGATGCCCTGTATGGGAGAGCAGCCCCATTGCTGTGCAGCTGGGAGATTCCTTCGCAGGGGATGCGGAGGAAGGCGGGGGAGCGCTGGGGGAGAAAGGCAAATGGAGCATAAAACGACAACCGAGGGTTTCTCTGTTTGGTTTTGAAAAGTATAACAGTAAATTAAAACATAAATGGCAACCACTTAAGCAAGAGAAAAGCAGGCCTCCCCCTCCCCGCCCCCGCCAAAGGTTGCTTTGACTCCGCTATGAATGAAAATGTCAAACCTTTGACATTGATTTGTCGGAGTTGTCCCCCCCCTCTCCGATCCTCCCCTCGCCTGGCGCGCCGCCAGCGCCGCCGAACAGATCTGTGAGCCTGGTTCGCAGCGGGGAGCAGCCAGGGGAGCAGGGGAGGGGGGCCAGCACAACCAGCACAGGGGAGAGGAGCGACTCGTGCCTTCACGGTGATGCCTTTTCCTTTATAAATTAGTTAGGCCGCCGTTAGGAGATAAAGAAATTATCTGATAGCTGTCGAGGCAGGCGCTGCTAGATTGCAGCTGAAGGGACTAAAAGAGACATAAAGGAAGGGAAAACAAGTGAACCTCACAGGCTTTCTTCTGCTTCTTGCCTCCTCCCTTTGAAGGAAAATCTGTTAGTTGCGCTTGGAGCTGAGACAGAACATTTTGGAGCCTAACCTTTCCGAAAAAAAAGAGAGAGAGAAAGGGAAGAGGAAACGCACAGCAAACATGAGTGTGGGTGTTCTGCACACCAGCATCTGCAGCCGGGCAGAGGAGCCGCAACTTCAAGCCACACAAAGCCGGAAGAGAAAGTTGCAGCGAGAGGAATTGCAGCTTCCCTGAGCTCCAATGGGAATTACTGATCTCAGCAGAGCCAAAGTGAGATCGTTTTGGCAAAGGCTAACGCTGCTTTTCCACAGTGGAAGCCAAGGAGAGGCTTCAGGTACCGGTGAAAATTAATTGCGAGCGATTTCCAATTTCAAAGGCAGTCATCTCTAATTCCGAAGTGGATTTTCATCCAGGAACAAAGCCACGTCTGCTCTCATTACTTCCGACTCTCAACATTCCTGGACTTACTCCCATGCATGCTGGGGTGGGTGGAGGGGCTTAGGAAAAAACTCTGGGTCAGATCCTCATCTGTGGTAAAGCGGCACAGCACCACTCATTTACACCAGCTGAAGGCTGCAGGGACCCGTCTCATGCTTTGTCTTCTTCAAAATACATATTTTATGAAGTATTTACATTTCAATAAACCCAGCGGGAATTTCATTTTTTAAAAAAAGAGAGCCCCCCCCCCCCCAACAAATTAAAAAAAATTCACAACACACACTCATCCTGAACAAAACCCCAAGAGATTTAAAAATTAAGCAAATAATAATAATAATAAAGAAATTAAAAAAGAAAACGCAAACTCCAGCAAGAAACTTGTGCAGACCAAGTCAAAAGCTACAAAGACTCCGGGTGAAGAAACAGAAATGAGCAGTGCTCAAGAGGCTCGGTGACAGTCCAACACATGCTGTCTTTCTCCCTCGCACTGAATTAAATTGTCAGGATTATCACCATAATGCTCTGTTTATGAAGGGTAACGGCAATTTGTGCTGATGGCACTTGCTGCCTTCAGCTCCAAGCTGCCTTCCTGCATCTTCTCTGCAATTCATCAGCTCCCTGCTCTGTCCTGGTGCCCCTTCCCACATCCATGCAGGAAGAGCGGAGGCCACACGGCTGCGATGGCCCTCCCGTGCCAATTAGACACTCACTTTCCTCCTCCTCAAGATGGGGGTCAAGGAAGGCAAATTACACTCCTTTTTCTGGCCAGTCCTTTACCTGCGGGGCAGCAGGTTTTATGAAGAACATAAAAAAACCAACCAAACAAGAAAAGACGATCCCCAGAGTTGTTTGGCTCTGAAAAGTGAAGGAAAAATAAATTCACATAAACCTTCCTCTGCTCAGAGTCTTCTACTGATTCCTGAAGACCATGGCCAGCTCAACAACAGGTCCCCTTAGCAGGTGCAATTACCAGCCTGAAAAACTTTAACTTGTTAAACCCCAACAAAATTGGATAAAAGCATTAACATTTAAAATAAAAAGGAGGGAAATTTCCCTCTCTTTCCCCTAACACTTCCAAAATATTATAAAATAGAAAAACAGAACTTTCCACTTGGAGTTAAAAATTCACAATTATGTGGGATTTCACCTTTAAATGTCAGTGCTGTTTGTTACATGAAAAAAACCCCTGTCAGCTTAGCCTTCCATGTCTTGCTGGTGTCTGCTTAATAGATAGTTACCTGGGATGATGGATGGCTCTTTGTTAGACCACTAAATGGCTCACAGCCTAGAATAAGCCTGTATTTACTGCCAACAATTGTTTGTTTCAAGGATGCAAAACCAAATTCGATTCCAAGCAGCTCCACCCGAGAGAAGCACAGGAAATAAAAGAGAACTAATTTGTGCATGAGTTTACAGGGGCTCCATCAAAAGGGGTACAACACTGAAGGGACTCTGCTGATGTTCTCAAACATCCAGAGACAGCAGTGCAGGGAGCAGGGGGAGTCACTGACACCCAGCTGAGGAGGCTCCAGACCCACCAGCACTCCTGCCTGGCAATGTGAGCAGCCAGTTGTGGGTTTTCTCCTCAAGAGGACCATCGTGCAAGCAGAGCTGGACTAAAATCTCATCAGGTGTTGGCCACCAGGTAAACTTGACTGCACATTGGGCAGGTCCTTACCAAGCCTGGCTTGCTCTTCTTGCTGTCTACTCCCAAGTCTAATTTAGAGCTGGTGTAAAAGAAGCCTTCCCAGGCTTGGAAGCACACCCCACCTTTGGGGGGTGTCCACCCTCCCTTTTTGCCTTTCAGGACTGTCACAACTTAAACAACACATCTTGGTTGATATGGCCAACACCTCCCCAGCAATTTCTCCACTGGATCTCTCCCAAAGAACAAGCCCAGCCTCTGATAACATGGTGCCATGCAGGCAGATGGCCAGGGAGCACCTCACAGGCTCGTTCGATCTCCACATAGTCACGATTTGAACCCAGGGCCAGAGAGAAAACAATGGAGTGAAAAAGATCCCCGAGTATGGTCCTCTCTCTGCCCCCCACCACACACACACTCACTCACACACAATCTGTCAGGCTGATGATTTTCACACACTTTCCTCTTCTCCTTTTGCTAGTCTGGGGCCAGTTCTGGATCACAAGAATTAATAAATTCTTATTAAAACCTGCACGAGACACAGTCCCGCTGAAAGTGCCACGGGAAGGTTAATTAGCAAGGATGAGCTGAAACTTTTGCTCGCGTTTCTGACTCACTTAATCTTGTGAGAAGCCAGCAAGCTGACATATCCTGCCTCCGAAGGCGCCAGGACAAGCAGGCTGTTCCCGTGACAGCCAATGCGAGCCGTCCTCCCGATCCGGTGGATGTATTCCGCAGGTGAAGCCGGAGCGTTGCACTTCAAAAAACAGGGAACACGGGAAGGGAAAGGAGGAATTAACAGAACACGGCGTGTTAATTATAAACGAGGCGCTCGCCCTGCTCATCTTGAAACAAAAGGGACCTCAGCAAACCCCGCTGTGGGGCCGCACCCCCTCGGAATGGGGCTGTTTGTGACGCGCCCACCGGGCTCATCCCTGTAACCATCACTCAACTCAGCCCCCTCGGTTTTCTGACATGTCAATGTGGGCCAACTTTCAGATAATAGGACAGTTTCCCTGTCTCAGTGTCTTCTCTTCACCTTTTACATTTTATTTCTATACAGGCATGTCAGAAACCTGTTTGCTTCTCCTGAAACAAAAAATAAAATAAAGTTGCACAAGGACCTCAAAACAAACAAGTCCCAGGACTGCCCACACGGAGCAGGGAGCTGCCTGCTCCGGATTTGGGAGGAAAGCCACAGAATAAAAGACAACTGATTCAAATTTGGAGTTGGGCTAAATTGCTTTGTTTGTATTAAAGCAACACATAGCTGGTTACTGGACAGAATAAACCTAAGAGAGAGGAGGGAGTGCTTTCAGCAGTGTATGGCACAGGTAGCAACTGTCTTCCCATGTAAAACTACCAGGCACTACAAAAATGTTGCTGAAAGACCCCCCAAATATAGCAGTGCCTCTCATTTACTTCACTGGGAACCAAAACTGCCCAGCCATCTGCAAGATCTGACAAAGGGTGATATATTTCCCTCCCTTTAACCTCCCCCTATTCTTACCCCCCTCTTTTCTTTCCTGGAAAAATGAACATGCACAGAGATACTGCTCAGAAATGAGCCCTCAGCAGTTTAACTGGAAAAAACCCAACAACCAAAGCCCACTCTAGTGTTTATACCTGTGCCCTCTGGCAAAGTTTCTACTGGCTAGAGGTGTGAGTAAGATGCTGTGAGCAATCTAATTGCTCCCTGCAGGTCCTTGCTCTTGGACACAGCTCTCAGGACAGCTGAGATTTCGCCTTCTGGACACACAGAAGTCTCCCAGGGCTTTAGGTAATTTGCACTGCGTTCTAACACTGGCAACTATATCTTTGGTTAAATTATATTAATATACAGATCTGGGAATTAAAGACTTCCCTTCCCCAGCCTTCTCCAACTAGCTGCCTGCTACAAAATCATTCTTTTTCAAAGAACACAAAAATCAAATCAAATTTGTTACCTGAAGGGATGAGGTAGAAATTAAAAAGCTTTGTTGAGGCTCTCTGGCCCTGTTCTTTTTATCCAGGTGTCGCCTGATACGTGAGAATCTCTGGATCAATTTTTCTTCAATTCAACTAACCTTTTTTTAATTATAAATCTTTTATAGAAATGAAACCTGCCTCATGCTCTCAGCCTCCTCTTTGCAACGACAGGCTGCTGTTTTTAAGGCTCAATCCATTCTCCTTAGTCTCTATTTTTTCCTTTCCCAAAGACTGTATTTCTGTCAACACCAACAAAGCAGTGTGGGGGTTTTGTTGGGCTTTTTTTTCCCCAGGGAAAATCTGAACTATGCAGTTCTACTGGAAGCTGGATGCTCCCAGCCACCCCACCCCAACCCAGCAAAGCCTCACTCAAAACACTCAGGTCACTGCACAGACACTACTGGGCTACTCAGTGTTGAACGGATTCAGGATTGCATTTAAACTCCTCATGGAGCTGCCTCCCTGGCAAGCTCAGGAAAACAGAAACACAGAACTGCAAGGCATGGCCAGTATTTCACAAGACTTGGCTTCCTGTGGGGTGAAATGGAGGGTGTTTCATCCCAGCCAGTGGAATATTAGTCCACAGCTGCTAACACTGGGAGTTATTGAAGAGAAAACTAGACCAAAGATGTGATAACAATGCTGTATCCCAGCAAATCCCAGTCCTGCAGTCAGGAACACGTGGGTCTGCCACTCCTGTAGGCAGCAACACCAAGATCAGCAAACTGCAGAAAGGTTCTGGACTGAAAAGGGATTTCATCTGAGCAAGGCTGCACTTAATACACACAGACACACACAGCAAACCCACCTGTACGATCCACGTAACTTGAGGCAGGTCTAGTCCCCGTGCTGCAACATCCTTTAAAATTAATAAGGAAATGACTTTAGTAAAAATGCTTTGGAGATACCAGCAGAGTGAGAACTCTTCTGGGATGGCAATTATGTCAGAAAGCAACTGGCTATGCAAGTAGGAATTTTATGTGCCTAGTTCGGGGAGAGATGGACTGAAGGTCAGAAATAACACTGAGGGTTTAAAATGCAAGCAATACTGTTAACAGCCTAATACAATAAAAAAGGAACCACTATGATGGCCCAAAGCCTGGAGGATATAAACACACCTATTTCAGGAGGGTGGTGGTTAATTACAGTAGTTTCCTACAGTTCTTATACATTATATCTGAGAGAATCCACTGCCTTAATGGTCTTTGGTTCTTCAGTTCGTTTCACTGAGGAAAACAGATCTGCTTGTAGGCACCTACCACCTAAACAATGAGAGGCAGAATTCAAGCTCTGAAAGGCAACATCATTTCTGAGCACACTTTTCTCCACAGCAAGCCTAAGTACCAAAACCAGGCTGCTTATGATGACAAGGGGGAAAAAAAAAGGCAAATGGTCAAGGATCCCTGGCCTGGAGTGGAATGTCCAAAGAGACACTGATCTCTACCTACAAATAATTAGTTGTTTCCTAGATGATGGTCTGAAGTTGAGGAGCAGATGACTTGCAGATCACCTGGCCCTACAATAAAAGGCCAACAAGCAATTCAGCAGAATCGGTGGGAAGCTGGAGCACAGCTTGAGGAGAGGGAATTTCAGCTATCCCTTAGATTTCCACCAGTCTGGCTTTGATTTGGAGAAACAAGATTCAGCCACAAAAAAAGAGTCTGAAGCTGCTGTCAGGGGTGTTACTTGATCTGCCAGCTGGTGAGGAAACCCATCAACTCAGAGAAGGACTTGAATGAGACCTTTTAGTTACCCACAGCCACTATAACTTAAAAAACATACCCTTTCAGAGAGAAAAGAGAGTTTAAATACTGCCCAAAACCAGAGAGTGCAAACATGTTTCAAGCTCCCTTCTTGATTTGCTGTTCATTAGTAATGTCCTCACATCCTCCTTGGATTTTACATTCACCACGTGCAATAGCAGAGCAGGTGTGCAGATTTAACTCTGTTAGGAAATGTTTTGGAACACATGTATCTTTTAGCTAGTTGCAAAATAGAATATATTAAGAACGTAAGCAGGAGCTTAATGTACTAAAAATGTGTCAGCCACCCACTGAAGTGTTTTCATGCAACTCCCACACACGTTAAAAGACTGGGAAGCTGATGTTTTGGCAGCAAAGGCCTTCCCATAAGCACTAGCCAGGCTGCTTTGTGGCTCCAACTGCAGTAAAAGAGGAGACACTTTCCACAGCGCCCACTCCGAAATAACACACACTTGTGCTCCAACACGCTCATTAAGAAGCGACTTGTTCCCAGAGTCAGAGCGAACAGATGTACAAAAAGCCATTTAAAGGAGGTTGGAGAAAATAAATCAAGAGGAGTCGGGAAATGTGTACAGCAGTTACCAGGATAACAAGACTATAAACTCTACAGCACGATCAGACAGGAGTGCTGACGTCTGACTCCGAGCTGGCTGGCTCTGTTCTTCCACGCTGACAAGCCTTTGGTCTTTTCCTTTGCTGTGCTCTTCCTCACGCCCAGGAGGTGAGGAAAGGCTGCCTGATGAGAGGGCTCTGACCCTGGGACAGGGTCAGTTACACCAAAATAAACCAACAGCCAAGCCCTCCCTGTGGTCAGGAGCAGGCACCTCCAACATGGGAAGGAGGCAGCAGGGGCAGGAAGGAGCCATCCCTTTCATCCATCCAGAGGCTCTCCCTCCTCTTCCAAGATACATTTTCTCAACACCTCAGGTTACCAAATCACTGCCACAAACAGCATTGTTTTCATGTGCATTTGCCAAAGTTGAAAAGATTAACCAAAAGCCTAACAAAGAGCCAGGAACAACATTGAGGGGAAGGCTCTCTCCCATCATCAGCCTTGTATTCGCTATTGCTTTCACAACACCACCAACTCCCCTCAGTCCTTACTGACACACATCAGCAGCTATTCTCCTGGGGTTTCACTTGGCTTTCTTTCAGAAGTCTATTGGGATTTACTGGTAATTGGAGTGTTTTGCAAACTCTCAAAGATTCCTCAGTCTCAGTCCACCTGTGTCTCCTGTAGCTCCTTTTCCTCAAAGGCCCCAGCAGACAGCAGCAAGGTAGAACTAGGGTAAAAAGTTTGAGTTGATTTGCTTTCCTCTGCTGGCAGAGCCTGTGAGCTTCCACTTCTCAGGATTTTAGAAAATGACTTGTGGGTCAGCTTACCAGGAGAGAGAATATAGCTCAAGCAGCTCTTACCCAGTTTTATGCATTTATTCCATGCACAGAAGCACTACCCTGCTGCCAGTGCTCTTTCAAGAAGCCCAATAGATTTCCAACGTAGCACTCTCCCTCTTTTCCACCCATCAAACAGCATTCCCCTTTCCATGCATGACCTCACACCACCATTCCTTAATTACAGGGAAATCAAGGATGTAACACCTCGGCAGGTCACTGCTGACTCCTTTCCATGGGCAATGGAAAGCGGAATTCAGTGACCATCTCATGGGAGCAAGGAGAAATAACCTACCCCACTGCAATTTTAAAGAAAACCCAAATGCCAAGCAAACACAACGAAGCCTTAACCATGTTCCTGCCCGGATCCCCAATGTAGGGCATAGAAGGGCACAGGATCAAGGAGCAATCCAGCTGAGGAACCCCAGAAAGGCTGAAATTTCTGCTTCTAATAATTAATGTTACCAGCCTGTGCTTGTGGTGGGGGGGTACAGAGGGTGGATGCAAGGAGATGGGGATACGGGGGGTGGATACAAGGGAATGGGGGTGCAGAGGGTGGATGCAATGGAATGGAGCCACAGGGCATGAGTGCAAGGGAATGGGGGTGCAAGGGAATGGGGGTGCAAGGGAACGGGGACACAGGCGGTGGGTGCAAGGGAACAGAGAGCTAAAAGGCCACCCCAAAAGCAAGGCCTATGACTGCAGAAGATCAGAACCAACATGGCCACAAAAGTTTTGCAACGGCCTTGGTTTCGCTCAGTCCCTCTCACACAATCTAATTAGGGCAAAGGAAATTGCTAAAGTTGCTTTTGAAAGACACTCAATGGTGAGGTCTTGAAGGCCCTGAGCTTGACAATTGGCTGCCTACATGAGGCCTAGAAGTACAGATGGAAGGCAGCTTGCTCAGGTGCCAGGCTGTCAGTTGGATTAAAATGACTCATTTATTTACCAAAGAAGCTCACAAAGTGCTTTAGCTAACAGGCAGAGAGGGCCTAACGGCTCTCCAAGCTGGGGAAGAAGCTCTCGCGCCTTCCCGGCCTGCCAAAAGTCATTACTGCCGAGTGTGGAAAGCCATCAGCAGGGTAGAGACCCCCGTCGGCAGGGTGACAGATTGGGCTGCGTAATCAGAGGAGGAAGGGGAGAGCACAGAAGCTGTCAGAGGCGAAAGCTCTTGGCTGGGGCCGCCAGAAAACTGGCAAGATGAGTTAGCGTGACTGAGTAAACAGCAAACAATCTCCAAATGATCTTTCCTCCCTCCCTGGAAGAGATGAACTTGTTTAAAAGGCACGTCCCAAAGGAAGCAGCAAAGAACTTCAGTGAAGGAGAGAGAAATAAATCTGGATGAGACCCTCTGAGATGCAGGGCCCTTCTTTATTTTCCTGCCTGCCAGCTTATATTGTCTGGCAAAAATATTTTATGGAATATATTAATATACATATGACATAGAGCAAATTAATAAAAGGAACAGCAGGTCCCATTGCTTACTAGAGCGGAAAGATGGGTGGAGAACACGGCATAAGGGACAAGGGAAGGACAGCAACATTATTTGTGTTGCTCTTTTGTGAGCCAGGTTTTGAAATTTTGTGGGCACAAAACTTGATTTCGCAGCGAGAAGAACAGAACCATCTTTTTGCAGAACGTTTTTTTGCTGATATGAAGAAAAGTGTCAGAGAAAGCAATGCCCTCAGAGGCAGGAGGTGGTCACAGTGCCTGGCTGCCCTTTGGACATCTGCGTTGGGGAGGCACCTGTAATGTGGGACTGGTGCAAAGTGTATCTCTATATTAAGGTGTCCATATGGTCCCCATTACTGTGGTAACAGGCCACCTCCTGGTTTCAATGCGTTTGTCCTCCCAACATCTCTGTAAGATAGAACTGCGCTACTTTCCCCATTTTACAGATGGGGAGTTGAAGCACTGAGAGATTTTGGACTCAGACACACAACTTAGTGTGCTTAACGCGCTGACCATGTGCCAACTGAGCCATGGTCACCACAACCCTCAGGATCTGCATCCCTGCCTTGCAGGAAATGCAAAGTGGCTTAGATTGAAAAGGAGGAGGGTTGTCATAAACATGTTACTTCACACCACCCCCTTCATGGCAATCCAGGCTAACTCATGTTACCTCCCAGTTGTGACCATTACCTCCCGTTTGGGACAGGGCAGGGGCAAACCCAACTACCACTGCTCAGCTGACATGTGGCTGCTTGCCTTGCCATCCCAATTCCATACCCACTTGCACAGAGTCTGTGGCACAGCAGGAAACTGAACCACATCTCCACTGTTTCAAGAGGGGAATCCCATCCACAGGGATTTCTTTATCCAACTTCTTCCTACCTTGTCAACAGTTGTGTATTTCCTGACAGATTTTTCCTGTCACAGGCTGCATTTCCCCTTCAAACAGTCTCACCCAGGGACTGATAGCCCAGTGATTGCAATGATTCTGCCTTCTCTTTGTCTGAAATTAAGCTAAAATTTCATCACCTTTCGAAATTAATTTAATTGGCACTTCAATAGCAAGATATGTACCTGAAATTTCTCAGTTATAGGCAGCACATGCATAAAGACCAACAAAGTTCATTTATTCATTTTTTTAGAATTTGCCAAACACTTTTTATCTTCAAATCGCTTAATCCACACCACCGAATGATTTAAGCTTTGCCATTCCCCTCAGTTGAGACACTCCTGTATTGCCTCTGTATACAAGGAAACCAAGTTATAGTTACACTTATGCATTGCAAAGATGCATTTTGACCTTGATCAAACCACTGAAAGGTTGTTCCCAAAAGCAGGACCAGGACTAGCATGTAACAAGTACAATTTTACAGGTGATATAATATATAATTTGGCAGTGCTAAACCAAACACTCCCATACACATTGCAGTCGTGGGTTGAACCGCAGGCACAAAAATAAGAGAAAATTCAGCCCCCACACTTTGAAAAAAATTGCAACTGGTTTCCTTTAAGAACACTGTGCTGCAAGAACAGGAGTCATTTCAGAGCTGGAGAGGGTTTCTCAGCTCTAATTACTCCCGATCGCTGTAATTTACAGGTTTGCGGTGGGTAGAAATCGCCAAGATTCACACGTTTTCAGATCAACAGCTGCCACTATTAGAGAGCAAATCGTGCAGCCTTCTGCACCACTGCAGCAGGCTGTGGCACCCACAGGTCAGGAACGAGAGGGGAGGGTGCCACCACAACACAAGGGTGCCAGCAAACTTCAGTAGAGGACAAGAATTTCTCCCTCAGCACCCTTGGAAGGAGCTTCAAGGGCACAAAGCATGGAGAGCAGCAGAGTATGTGCATTTCCAGTGACCCCCCTTCTCTGTTTGGGCTCCCCTTCCACTCCTGAAGGTGTTTGTTTTTAACCTTAGGGTAGTTATTAAGATGGGAAATATCCCATTACATCCAATTTTATAGGGTATACTACAAATCAGGATTGCATTCTACTGGCTGCATGCGGAGGGCAAGGTTCCAACTTCAAATGAACAGATTTTTCCAGACATAAGGACCATGCAAAATACTTAGTGGTCTCTTGTATAAGACACACACTTTTCTGTGCATGGTACCTTGCAGCAAAAGATCATATAACAGTTCGCAAAGAGGGCCTCAGTCCTTACGTAACATGTGAGATGAGGAAAAAGGAGATGACTTTCCTCAAGGTCAGACAGAGCTGGAATCAGAGCTCAGTGCCAAATCCTCTGGTCTACCATTAGAGATCAGACAGGCCCATTAGTGTGGAGTTGCAAAGGGATTCCAAGTTACTTACAGTGCAAAGCAAGATGCCGGTCTTGGATTTAAGGAACTCCTGAAAGACCTCTGTTCTTTCCTAGAAGAATTGGAAAAACAAATATTAAAAGACTGCTTATGCAGATTACAATCAAACACAAAGCAAATTAGCCAAGGTAACAATTTAACAACTGTGTGTCATTCACTACATCATGCATGGCTTTAAAAGCAAAGGGATTGGCCTCCCGAGTTCTAGTAAGACTCTTCCCGCAAATGGAAAAAAAAAAAGATCTGTGGCACACAGGTGTGGTGCCAGGTAGGAAGGCACAGTGTCTGGGGGCAGCCTGGATACATTTGGTCAAATCAAAGCAGCCAACACCTCCGTGGCTTGCACAGAAGCACAGCCTGTGCATGCCAAAAAGCAGAAACAGTTACACAGACAGGGGATCCACAAAGGATTAGGCAGCACCAGCAGAAACACTGGCATACTTAATGGGCAGCACAGGCTTTTGTGAATGCAAGAAGAAGCTGGGCATGTTCACTGTTGTCTGTCCAGTCGCATGATGGGCAGGAGAAGCCCATTTTGTTGACACAGTGATAGAACCACATCACAAGAGATCAGGCTCATCATGTGCCCAACGGGCCGTGCAGACAGCCCTGACTCGGGGATGCTCAGCTGCACAGCCACCCACGTGAACTGCTGTGGGACAGTCTTCAGAGTAACAGGGCAGGAGAGGTGACACCTTGTCCAGAAACCCCTGTCTGAGGGGGTAAGGAGGGCGGGACTCCTGGGCTCTGCAGGGCACCCCTCCCTCATACTGGCAAAGGCCACCAGAGGGGCTGCAGACACCAGGACAGAGGCTCTTCCTTCCCACGAGTGCTCCCCAGCCTGAACTCTTGGAGCTCCCACTTCCAACATGAACTCAGGTCCCCAAGCAGGGCCATCCACACCTCCTGATCCCAAATTACCCCACAGCACTCTTTGAACCATTGAGCCCTGAAACTGCAGGAACCCAGTACAGCTCCTCAGTTACCTTCAAAAGCCTCCTGCTTTGTCAGTCCCCAAACCTTCCCAAGAACACATTTTTTAGCTTAACTAACAACTCTGGGGTGTGATCTTTTCTTGAAAAAAGCCACAGAAACTGACCCCCCAACTCACATTACATCACAATGTTCTTTGCTATCTGACAAGACAATCTCTGAGCCCTAATCACCAAAGGCCTCAACAGCACTTGCTCTTCACTTGCCAGTGTCACCTCTGCACCTACACTCCTCCTCTGTAGTTGTAGAAAACAAGTGTGCGCGCGCACACACACACACACACAATCCCTTGGTCTGAATCCATTTACTCTTTTGCTCTTCAGAGCTCAGGCCATCTCTGGCCTCAAAAACCCCAAGCCGCTTTCCCTTCTGTGCACTCCCTCCAAAATACCCTTGTTTCCAATGTTTCAAGTCTTCCTTCCCAGAGCTCTGGCTAGGAGGTAAGTGAATGTCTTGTTACGTGCATGATACAGAAGAAACCCTACACACTTGACTCCCAGCTAGAGGTACAAAGAAGGGAAACTTGGGCCTTGCCGACACACTGAACCCTCTGCTGACAAAAACTAAAGAAGAGAGCACGCTGTATCTTGTTGACAATGACAGCAGCCGTGCTCAGCAGTACCATATGGGATCCACAATTTAGCTCCATTAATGCTCTTAATTTGAAGACATCAAGCACTAATTACACACTGGGTACTAAAAAGGCAAAACCCTTCCCCTGGTGCCAGCTACTTAGTGGTGTTCTGTTGGCTTAACAGCTGGTCAGGGTAGAGTTGGGCCAGACCAGGCCTGCTCACTTGCTCAAGCAGGCAGGTTGAGGAAAGGCCAGACTGCAGGGACAGCAAAGCACATGTTTCTGGTCTCCACAGGATGGGAATGAGTGAGAAAAACAATGGCTCTTCACCTCTTGCTTCATCAGAAGAGCTCTATCCATTTACCATCTCTGCTGTGCAGCTCAGAGTAGAGCGGCAACTCTCTCCATCACAGACCATGGGCAGGATCAGGGGCTGAACTTCCAAGGGAGGTCTCTCATCTACTGAGACAAACTCTGCAGTGACAGTTCATTTGACACTCTTCTCCTGGCCTCTCAGCCCTCTGTAACAAGCTCCAACCTCTTCACTCAGGCCTATCTGGCTAAAACCTAAACCCATTTTGAGGTAATCACTGTTATATTGCTATTATTCCCTCCCAGGGAAAAGAGCAATCTGTCAAGACACTGTTCTTCAAAACCAAAGCCAAGCTGCTCCATCCTCATCTAATGGGGGCAACCTATTAGCTGGTAATGTTTCAGGGCTTGGACAAGGTTTTCCTTTGGCACTAAAAGTCTGTCTGGACTGCATGAGAGAGAACCACAGGTCATAATGGACATTATGACCACAGGATATAAATGGTCTAAGTGCACCCACTGGGAATAGAGAACGGCTGCCTCAGCCTGCTGAAATAACACCTCTTGCCTCTTCAGCTGTGTTTTTCAGATACAGCTACCAAGGTACTTCCCAGAAATGGGACAATATCCTTATTCTCATTAGCAGATGGATGAGTGAGGCCCCTAGAGGTGAAATGACTCTCTGTCCTCTCTTCTGCCCTCCTCCCGAAAATAGCCACATAATAAATCACAGGGAATAAGGAATAAAACTGCGTATCCTGATGTTTTGAGAATGCTTACTTCCTGTTCCATGTCGCCGTGCAGACGTAGGAACTGTAAGCACACGGAGGAGGGAGATGAACGTCCAGGTTGTTCCAACTCTGGCCCTCCTGCAAGGACCTTTACAAAGAGCTCATAGTAGAATTCCACTTGTTCACAGCTGGAGAAAAAGATGATCACCTTGTGGTGTTTTTCAAACTGCTTGAAAAACAAGAAAATTGCACGTGACCATCTCCACAGGACTCTCCCAATTCCCTGATCACTAAAAGATCCAGACTTCTGGAGATATAATTACATGTAAAAAGGATTACAGAGTTGGACACCAAATAGTGAGCCCACCAAAGAAGTACAAGCACACATCTCACTGCCAGCAGGAAAGACACAACAGCACCTCAGCTCTCTTGTGGTTCAAGCTGCACTTCAAAGCCCTGGATCTAATCCATGCTATCCTCAACAGAGGAGCAGATAAAGGAGTTGGAAAGGGCAAAGGGCTACTTAGTAATATAAATGCACAGTCTCACCTTGCATTTCCCAAGGATAAAAGCTGCTAGCGTGACAAGCCTCAGTTTGCTGGGGACCATCACGACATACTGCTTGAGCTTCTCTGGAACAGCAAAGTTTTCCTGCTCCATGCAGTTCGATGGACTGCTGGCCTCTCCGCCCATTTGTGACGCTGGTTTGAGCACCTTCTGGATTTCATCTGCTACAGAAATGCTGATGGGGTCATTCAAACTGATATCAGCCAGTCGTGTCACTCCTAAACCACAGGAAATGAGAAATACAGGAAGCCCAGCCCAGTCAGATTCAACCATTTTGCATCATTCAGCTAGAATAGACCCCCTGTGTCTGTGACCCACCTTCTGTGAGGGTGGCAGAGAGCAGCACATTCTGACGTGTCTCCCTCTCGGCGTTTAAAGCATTGAGTATCACAGCCACATCCTTCTCAAAGCCCAGGTCCAGGATCCTACAAAAACAGCAGAGGTGATCAAAGGTGCTGTAGGAAGGAATGAGGAGAAAGTCTTAATACTACGTGACATCTTTGCAATGAATAATTGTACAACAATCTGTCCAAAGCGGTTATTTCTTCCTAATCCCAGACATCTGGTGCTTGGCTGAGGCCACTGAGCATGAATGGCTTAAGATCACACTTTCTCTTGCATTTTTCTTTTAGTATTTAGTGAATTATGATACAGAGGGTATAATAATTACTTTTTATGCCTAAACATTTGGAACTTTACCTGTCTGCCTCATCAATAATGAGCCACTGAGTGCGACGGAAGTGAATACATTCTGTGGACTTGATGTGATCAACCAGCCGAC
This sequence comes from Acropternis orthonyx, assembly GCA_035583155.1. Classification (NCBI taxonomy): domain Eukaryota; kingdom Metazoa; phylum Chordata; class Aves; order Passeriformes; family Rhinocryptidae; genus Acropternis; species Acropternis orthonyx. Next base: position 4,022,323 of record JAWWEU010000038.1, on the reverse strand, counting down.
CCGGGGTTGAAATGAGGATATTTATCCCTTTACGTAATCTGTTTAGATTTAAAACATAAAAATAATAAAAAAAATAAAGCCCGTGTAAGAAAAAGAAAGAAAATAAAACCCCCATACAGGTTAGCAGTAATTCTGGAACAGGAAACCAGAGTGAATAACTGGAACTCACAGAGGGGAAAAAGGGCCACAGTAAAATCAGGGATTGTACTTTCTCACTGATTAAAACTGAAATTTCTTGCACAGCTAAACCTCATCCTTGATCATCACTGGTATTCAGAGGCATAGTCAGTGAAAAGGACAGGGTGGAATGAAATATTAATATTTTAAAAAATCTAACACATCCAAGTAGGTTTTCTAACTGAGTACTTGTTTTACTGTAAACTTCTTTTTGTGTATGCTTATATAGAGACATGAAAATTCCATTTTGGATTACCAGCTTACGATTCAATTTTTAAAAAGGGAAAAGAAAGGGATTTTTAACACCAGGAAATCTCTTTTCCAGAAAGCAATTTCCCCCATAGCAAATGCTGTAGGCAGCACTTGGTGGTAAGCAAATACAGGAGTTTGTCAGGAGAGGAAAAAAAAAGATTCTGACACAAGAGATCATCTTCTCAGAAGGCTCATCAACATTTTAGAAACAGATCCAACTGGGGGAAGTGAACGTTTCCTGCCAAGCCAGTCACTGTGTCTGTGTAAGATCCAGGGGGATCAGAGCTTGATCCAAGCTCACCATCCTGTTTCCCAGTAAGAAAAACACTCTGAAGATGAGTAACAGATAAAGACACTGTAGAGCAGAAGGACCCAAAATACAATTTAAGAAGTTGGCTTCCTACCTGGCTTTTTCTGATTTTCTCTTTTCTCCTCCCATTAGCACTCCAGGCACAATCCAGGTAAATGGCTACACAAAGGAAAACACAACCATACTGATTCTTCTAAATAAAGAGACAAAGCCTAATCACAAAATTATGTTTGTTGGCAAAGAGAGAAAGGGGTGGGGGCTGACAGCAGCATGTACCTGGTGTGATCTAAGAGTCTTGTGTGCACTCTCTCACCCACAGCTCCACATCAATTGCACCTTTAGTTCTGGCCAGGTAACTCACTTCCCACATTGTTCAGGAAGATGGAAATGCAATCTGTTTTGCACCACGTCCAATCACATTATAGTATTTCTTTTCCTTCTCCCCACATAGCCTCAATGCTCAAAGACAAGCTACAATGCTATTTCTTCATCTTGCCTTAAGCAACACTTTGCTGAGGCCAAGGAAAATTTCAGAAAAGCACAGGACTTTTAAAGTTTATAGACACACACACAGACCTACATGCACACAGCACCCGTGTCTGTGAACATTAAATGTCAGTCCCAGTGGCACTGCAGGAGTTTTTGCCACTTCCTTTAATGAGGTCCAGTCCTTCACTGAATCTACCATTGGCCAGTGTTTACAGGGGAGACAATCAAAGCACAGCACTGCCACTGCCTCGCTCAGGAGGAAGCCCAGGACAGCAGCAGAGCACAGCTGGGAGGGACTGCACATGTGTGGGACTGGGAAACAGCCTTAAGTTTGCACAGGTCACTGCTTGCCAAAAACACTCCAGTAAAACAGTTTCTACAAAAAAGAGTTTCTTTAAAAGGTTTAAAGGAAGATGTCTAAGCAAGATCAAGGCAATGTAACATTTGCGGTTGGCATTACGGTAATTGCGTCAGGAGCAGCTCAACTCAGTTTTTTTTCTCTCCTGGTACTGACATGATCACATCACACCCTCCAGTTATCCAGCCCCTCCAAGGGCCAGTCAGATCATGATCTAAGACTCCTCCAGGTCACTGTGACAGTTTACATTGGATTTGATGGTTACTACCCATCATATGTAACAAAAGCTAAAGAAGATCAGTCCAGACTGACCAGACTTCACTCTCTGAAGGACATCAAAAGTTCACTCTAATAACTCCTAATTACTAAGGAAGAAGACTGAAGTACTTTAAACCTTGGCATGACAACACCTTACTTGGAAATTCCAGCACTAATTTCAAGTTAAAAAAAAAAAAGAAGAGGGAGCAGGAATAGGGATGAGAGAAATGTTTTAGATACCTTCTGGACCCATGGTAAGATACTCTGCCTCAATTAAAAGGAAAGCACTATCATGGAATGATTTTAAAAGCCTCCTCATTTCTCCAGCCATTCAGTTGGCAAAGCAGTTCACCAAGTTCTGCTCCCCTTCTGAAACCCATCTGGCCAGTATTAGTGTCAGTAAAACGGTCCTTGTCACTGTGAGAGTCTCCATTCATAACTCAGACTGAAACAATGAAAGGTATTTCTAAAACCAAACCACTGAAAATCAAGTATGCCTGTTTATCAACACATGTGCAACTAAGGTGCCATAATTAATCACTTAATTGCTCATGTAATAGTTTAAAACATGCCACAGGGAAATCATGCACTTAAACACGTTTATCTTTAAGGACCATACACCTTGCCAGGTGCTGGATTTCCTTAAGCATCCAGCTGAATTCTCAGGAACAGAAGTTGTTTAGCCCCTTACAGTAAGAGGCTTGAGGAATAAGAAGAACATAGAGCATTGAATTCTTACCTTAAGTAGTTTCTGTATTGTATCAAAACTTTGGAGTGCAAGCTATGGAAATCAACAAAAGAAAATGAGCTCTGGCAAAGTCTCTCTGGACTGCAAAACTGTCCCTATGGCTCAAAAATCTGTAGGCTAATCTAGTTATGTATATCATCAGAATTCTAAATGCACCCTTAATTTTTCTTTTAGAAGCTGCTTATTAATTATTTTTCTTACTATATTTGGACCTGTTCAAAAACCTCTCCACCGGTTCAGCCCCACAAGCCAGTTCTCAGGACAAGAGAGAATTCTGCTGGGAATGCCCCAGGGAGAAAACAAGCTGAAGGCACAGAAGATTTTACTCCACTGGAGGAGTAAAAGGGAAAATGACACAAATTCTGGAAGAAAAGCACAATGAAAAGGAAATGTAGCCCAGAGTTTAGTTATCTCCTGGCAGTCAGGGCAGCCCACGCTGTTCCCTCACCTGACCCACGGAGCGATCGTGACACTGGATCTCTCTACCTCTGCATTTCTGTTCTCAAGGAATGCCATTGCCTCCAGTACAAAGTAGCACCAATTACAATTACAAATTATCTTCCTAAGTGCTCTCAATGGCACCCTTTAAACAGTTTCCTCCAAGTTTAGTATTCACACAGCATCCTTGAGAGGCAGAAGTAGCTGCTGTAAAAATTTAAATAGCTTTAAAGCCTTCTCCTTTCACAGAACTGAGCACAGATATTGCACTGGAGGTTGCATAAAATATTGTGCTCCAAATGAGACATCTGCAATCAATTCTCCACATGGAAGTTATTACCACTTGTCATACAAAAAATTAAAAAGGTTGACACCCTCCTCTGACATTGCCTTTGCAATTGCAAATAGTATAAATTAAATAGAGAGTTCAGTGGAGAAACCAACTCTTGGAGGCCTCAACTTCAGCATTCACTTATGAATTTGAAAAAACAGTTTTAAAAATGAAACACTGGTATAAACCTACACATTTGCAAAGCTGATTTCATTGGTTTTAGTGACTCCTCCTGAGCTAGGCATGAGGCATGCACTGAGCCAGAGAGGTTCTGCAGGCTTCACAATTCACAAGGGAATTCACTCTGGTGTGGCACTGAACAATGACAACTCTCCTTCTGTGAGGGCAAGATCTGAGCAAAAGGACAGAGAACATTTCCCAATGCGAGGAGCATTAGAGTTCACCCTCCCTGTTGGACCCACATTAAAAACCAGTGTCCAAACCCTCAGGTTCAGAAAGGAAAAGGCCACCTACCTCTCTTGTTGGGACGAGTACAAGTGCATAAGGCCCATCACTGCGCTGCAAACACAGAAGAGCAGGCCCACTAAGAATGTAGCACCAAAAAACAGAGCACTTCCACACCTCACAGCTCTCAGACACCACAGAGAGCTCTGAAAGGCTTGAGTAAAAGTTTGCACACAGCATTTTAGGGTATTCCTGCCTCACAGATTTTAAAAAAATCAAGTCTTTCATGTATCAATCCTGTATTGGCTTCCCTTTCCTTCTGGGAAGCTGCTCACAGTTAACTCAGTATTTTATTCCCCACCCACATTGTTTCACTTTCTTATTTCTGAGCTGCAGAAACATTCTCCTGTTTGATTCACAGCAACAATCTGTAAGTAACACCTGCAGAAAATAACTATCTGGGATGGGTTGGAAACACTTCCACCACTAACTCAGGATGATCTCTTTCCATAAAAAGATGGAAGACCTGCAGCAGCATTTTCTGGTCAACCAGATGATCCAAACTGGCAGAAATCATCAAATCTCACCCCATGTCAAAGGCTGGAAACTTGTTACTCCTAAACACATGGCAGTAACCTTTGTTTTCCATTCTCCCAGCTTCCTGACCATTGTCCCTTCTGCACTCCACCTTCTCCAAATGTGATAATTTAGCCCATTTTCAATGCACCCTGCTCCATGGAGCAGTGGGGAATGGGTAACATTGATCTTGTATGAGCTGTATCTCAGCAGAGCAGGACGGTCACACACATCACATGCACAAATCACAGGGAAGACAGACTGCTTGACCTCTGTATCAAGAGGAGACAGTAATGACTACTAGAGCTGGATTTTATTTTTATTAACTTTAATATCAAAAGCAAATATATTTAATTATGTTGCACCTACCTGTATTTTGGATTCCATTCCTTGCAAAGACTGTACAAGTGGAATCCCATAAGCAAGAGTTTTACCTTTTTGAAAGGGAGAAAATCAGAAAACTTTCCATAAAAAAGCTATGTGGCAATTACAGCAGCAAATTAAAGCACCATTTTCTCCCCCCATTCTTAAAATGCAGTCAGAGTGTGGCCCCACCAGCCTTCCCAGCCTGGCACTGTATGAGCTGCACTGGGAATGTGAGGTGTTGGTTCTCTATTCTACCCAGTTAAACAGCCCTAAGAAGGGGAGTAACAACTCAGTACTGACCTGAACCAGTCTGAGATCTCACGAGAGCATCTTTGCCTTGCAGGAGCACAGGAATTGTTTGCTTCTGAACACTGTGTAAAAACCAGACAGGTGAGGAAATACAAATGTAACACAGGATAGAATCCTAAGGTTTTAATGAGCAGTGACTGTTTCAAAACCATCTACCCCGAATTCCACACCTTCATCTCAGCTGTGCGGCTACATCAATTAAGGTGATTCCTAATCAAAGCCATTAGAGAGGCATCAGATGTGATCAATTCAAAACAGGTTTTATGATTCAAGTACCAAACTAGAAGGCAGGACTCCCAGGTTCCACCTTCAGCTGTGACAAGTGATCTGATGTGTAACTTAAAAGTTATTTCTCACCTCAAATTTCAAAAGCAACAAACTCCAAAGCAAATGGGACAGCAGGCACCGTGGTCTTCACAAACCAATTATATATAATGAAACAATCACAGATTATTTCTTTAAGGGATAATGAAGCACAAAGTTTTTATATTAATTTGCTTACCTGGTCATGCTACTTATGTTTAGGACAGTGTTTATCGTGGAGATCTAGAGAGACAATAAAGAGCAGTAAAGGTTTCATTGTCAAATTGTTCCTTTTGTTATTTTTTGTAGCATGAGATAAAGCAAAAACCAGAAGAGTGAACTTTAGGCTCTACATAACTGGTACAGGGCAACCAAATATACAACTCCCATGTACTCAAAATTCTTCTCAGTTAATCAGAATTACATCATTGCTGGTTTTCTTTGGGTTTTTGGCATTAGAGCTGCAAGCAGTGAAGGTGCTGGGAGTGTCTGAGGAGGGGTCAGGACACAGATCAGCACCCTGAGCTGAGAGACTGCAACATAATCAGGTGAAGTCCTGGCAAGCCTGTCCAGGTCACCACGAATAAAGGTGCCTCTCTCAGCTCTCTGACTTGCTCCCCACCCAAAAAAGCATGTTTTAAGCTGTGCAGCCACCCTGCCACTCACCAGATGGGGATGGAGGTCCAACTGGCTGAAAGAATCTGTAGTGAAAACATTTTCTTGCACCTGCTGCACTGCTTTTCTGGGTCAGGGGGAACAAAAAAAAACAAAGCACACAGAGGGGTTAGAAATTAGACATCAGCTTCCTACATAAACAGCAATGAAACTACACATACACATAACTGCTTTCCCCAAGCAAGGGCAAGAATTCAAGACACTGAAAGAATTTTTTCCTCCTCCCATCTTTCTAAAATACCTGTGAATTTCTGGGATATCTGGGTTGTTTTTAAACAGGCTGGACGTCTTAATGAAAGGTTTGCTCTTCTGGCTTTCACTTTTGTTGTCAGTCAGCTGCTTCTTAGGGACGGGCTTTTGTGGTGAATTCCCCTTCTCCCTCCTGTCAGCTTCTGTGGCACATTTCCTGAGAGTGCTTAGGGATGGTTTACGTTTCACAGGTGGGTTTCCATGTGGTGACTGGAGCTTCCTCTTCAGAGCACCAGATTGCTTCAGTATGAATAAAAAAACCCCCAGAGCCATTAATGACTGAGAATTAACTGAGCACAAACATCAGCCCACAGACAGAGCCCTTAATTCTGAAGTCTCCCACTCCACAACCAAAGAAATCAAGTTTGATTTTTGCAGCTGCACAGCTCCTACTCCAAGAGATCCACCACCATGCCAGAGGTTTCTGACACTGCTGAAATGCAGAGAGCAGTGTGGTTGTATCTGGTGCTCATCCCCAAAGGACTTCATGCTGTTCCTCCAGTGACTGAGCAGAACACACTTTAAAACACCCCTCTTAAAAGCTCTGCAAATCTCCAGCTCACATTAAAGCCATTCCTCTTTCTGTGGGCAGGAGGGATGGCCTGGACTTCACTCCAACTTATGCTTCTGCCAACTCTCAGCATCTCTGAGCTCTTTACTCCTTCTTTTGCAGCTGATCTTCCATCATCTAAGAAAAACCTTTGCTTTACCCATATCCCTCCAGGAACAGTGAAGAAGAAAATTAAACTTCCTTTGGTTCCAAAGCTCTTCAATGTCCCCCAGACCTTTTTCAATGAACTTGTCTATTCCCTGATACAACTGCAAAGCTCCTGAACCGTGAAATGCCACCACAACCTTGCCCCACTTTCCCCCTTCCTCTTCCCACACTCTTTCTCTTCCCCAAACCACATTGTTTTCAGTCTCTCCTACTTTTTTCACTTGATTCTTCACATTTTTGGCACAGAACAGAAACCCCATCTCCTTGCACCAACATTCGCCACCGGAAAAGTGGTGGCTCCCTGTCTCAAAGTCCCTGATACAATCAGGATAAATCCTGTCACATGCTTCGCTCACACACGCCTCTGCACAGCATTTTAAGAACGCCTTAAAAATTTAAACAGATCAGGAGCACCGTAACAACAACAACTACTTTAAAACCGAAAATGTTTATTTAAACCAGTCATTCCCTCAAACTCCCGTGTCCCGTAGGGTCCCCTGTCCCGAAGAGTCCTGTGTCCCAGAGTGTCCCATGTCCCTCACAGCCTCATGTCCCCCACATCCCTGTGTCACTCTCCCCTCACACCCCTCACATCCCTCTCCCCTCACAGCCCCATGTCCCGCTCCCCACAGCCCCATATCTCTCACAGGCCCATGTCCCTCTCCCCTCACAGTCCCACTCCCCACAGCCCCGTGTCCCTCACATCCCTCTCCCCCGACAGCCCCTCACACCCCTCATATCCCTCTCCCCCCACAGCCCCTCACACCCCTCTCCCCTCACACCCCTCACGCCCCCCTCCCCTCACACCCGCCCCCTCCGCTCCTACCGCGCCGCTCCCTCGCGGCCCCGCTCCCGCCGCCATGTCCCTCCCTCTCCCACTCAGGGCCCCGGGGCCGCCCCTTCGCTCAGCCGTACCCATGAATGCGGCGGGGCGACCACCGCGGGACTCCCCCCCGCTCCCGGAGCCCTCCCGGCACCCCCCGCTCCCCTCTGAGCGCCGCGGGAGCTGCGGGGGGTCCCCCCCGGCCCCTCATCCCGCGGCCCGGAGCGCGCGGGGCGCGCAGGCGGCGGCGGGGGCAGCCCCGGCGCGGGCGGGGCGGGGGGAGGCTTCGG
>JAWWEU010000038.1:3987684-4014148 GCA_035583155.1 Acropternis orthonyx | reverse complement strand
AGGCTTCGGCGGGCGGCGCGTGCGCGCGGGCCGTGAGGCGGCGGCGGCGGCGGGCAGAACATGGCGGCGGCGGCGGCGGCGGCGCGGGAGGAGCCGCCGCTGGCGCTGGAGGTGGTGGCGGAGGAGGCGGCGGCGGCGGCCGCGGCCAGCGCCGGGTTCCGCCTCACGGCCGTGCGGCGGGAGCCCGCGGTGCGGCTGCAGCACGGCGCCAGCGGGATGGAGCCGCTGGCGTGGTCCGAGGACCACCGGGTGTCGGTGAGCACGGCCCGCAGCATCGCCGTGCTGGAGCAGCTCAGCGACGTGCACAGCGGCGGGCAGGACATGGTGATCCACCGCACCGCCGTGCCCGCGCCCGCCGCAGCCTGCCTGCTCAAGGTGAGCGCCCGGCGGGGCCTCGTTAGCCGGGGGGGGGGTCGTTAAGGGGAGCTCATTAGTGCGGGTGTCCGAGGGGCTGGAGGCGGGGCCGCTTCAGGCTGGACGGCGGGAGGGATTTCTTCACAGAAAACATGGGAAGGGGGATGCCCAGGGGTGTGGTGGGGTCACCGACCCTGGAGGCTGTCCGAGAGAAGACGCAGCGGTGTTCGGTCACAGGTTGGGCTCGGTTATCTCAGAGGTCTTTTCCAACCTAAGCGATTCTGCGGCTCTGCTCTGTGGTGCCGCCCGCATGGACACGAGGCAACGGGCACAAACATGCCCGGGAAGATCCACCTGAACGCAGGGAAGAACTTCTTCCCTGTGCAGCGCCCAGAGAGGGTGTGGGGCCTCCCCCACTGGAGATATCCCAGACCAGTTTGGACACAGTCCTGTGCCGTGTGCTCTGGGATGACTCTGCTTGAGCAAGGAAGGGACCAGATCACCCACTGTGGTCCCTTCCAGCCTCGCTCATTCTGTGATCCTGATGCCCCTCCTGAGGAGCCACCCCGGAGCTGCCCCTTTCCCACACAGCTTCCTGCAGGGTCTCGTGTGTTGATGCGTTTTAAAAGCACAGGGGAGAAAAAAAACCATCCCAGTGATGCCCGGGGAAAATGTGATCCAGTATTTGGGGGGGTTTCAGGGATATCTAAAGTTCTGCAGCTTTTCTGAGAATCGCTTGAGCTCCAGCACAGTTACTTCAGTACAGTTTCAAGTAGGAATCTCCCCTGGTTTGCTGCCTGAACTGAAGGAGTTTTGCAGCAGGGATTGGCCTTCGGGGGACATCTGAATTTTTACACTTAGAGAGAGGTGGCAAGTCTGGGTGAATATCCTGTTAAATAATAATTCCCTTCTTGTGGATCTGATTTTATGTTCCAAAACAATGCTGAGAATGTGGAGTAGAGTTGAAATATGGAGTGCTTTACAGTTTAAACGCTATGCCAGGTACCTTGAAGAGAACAGAAGTATGAAAAGAGCCTCTTTGATTCATCAGACAAAGAGTCAATAGCTGAGAGTCAAACTATACAAACTCAGGGCATTAATGAAGCTGAAGTCTTTAGGAGTGACATTAATTAACCGTTGGAACAGCATAGAATAGGTTGTGGTAGGGCATGCTCTGTTTTAAGAGGGAATTAATCCCAGGAAAGCCTTCCTAAAAAGAAAAGGCAGCTGTAACATTGTTTTAAAAGCCCTTTTTGCTGTCTTTTAGGTTGGTCCCAAGAGGGAGGTGGCTGAGTGTAAGGAGAAGTTCGCCAGCTCGGTGGATCCCACCGTGAGCCAGACGTTCATGCTGGACCGGGTGTTCAACCCCGAGGGGAAGTCCCTGACACCCATGCGGGGCTTCAAGTATTCCAGCTGGTCCCCGCTGGGCTGCGACGCCAACGGGAGGTGCCTGCTGGCGGCTCTGACCATGGACAACCGGCTCACCATCCACGCCAACCTCAACCGGCTGCGGTGGGTGCAGCTGGTGGACCTGACCGAGCTCTACGGGGAGCGCCTGTACGAGGCGGGCTACAAGCTGTGCAAGGCCGACGCTCCCTGCGGGGAGCTGGGGGACTTCCCCGAGTTCCAGCGGCGCCACAGCATGCAGGCCCCGGTGCGCATGGAGTGGTCGGGCATCTGCACCACCCAGCAGGTCAAGCACAACAACGAGTGCCGGGACGTCGGCAGCGTGCTGCTGGCCGTGCTCTTCGAGAACGGCAACATCGCCGTGTGGCAGTTCCAGCTGCCCTTCCTGGGCAAGGAATCCATTACTTCCTGCAATACCATAGAGTCCGGGATAAGCTCCCCCAGCGTGTTGTCCTGGTGGGAATACGAGCACAACAACCGGAAGATGAGCGGGCTGATCGTGGGGAGCGCGTACGGCCCCGTTAAGATCCTCCCCGTCAACCTCAAAGCGGTCAAGGGCTACTTCACGCTGAGACAGCCCGTGGTGCTGTGGCAGGAAATGGACCAGCTGCCCGTGCACAGTATCAAATGCATCCCCCTCTACCACCCCTACCAGAAGCGCAGCTGCAGCTTGGTGGTGGCCGCCAGAGGCCCTTACGTGTTTTGGTGCCTCCTGTTGATATCCAAAGCGGGTCTGAACGTCCACAATTCCCACGTCACGGGGCTCCACTCCCTGCCCATCGTCTCCATGACGGCGGACAAGCAGAACGGCACGGTGTACACCTGCTCCTGCGACGGGAAGGTGAGGCAGCTCATCCCCATATTCACAGACGTTGCTCTAAAGTTTGAGCACCAGCTCATCAAGCTCTCGGAGGTGTTTGGCTCCGTCAGGACTCACGGAATCGCCGTCAGCCCCTGCGGGGCGTACCTGGCGGTCATCACGACCGAGGGCATGGCCAACGGGCTGCACCCCGTTAGCAAGAACTATCAGGTTCAGTTTGTCACCCTCAAGACTTTTGAGGAGGCAGCTGCACAGCTCTTGGAATCTTCTGTTCAGAACCTTTTCCGGCAGGTGGACTTGACGGATCTCGTGCGCTGGAAAATCTTGAAGGATAAGCATATTCCTCAGTTCTTACAGGAGGCACTGGATAAAAAGATTGAGAGCTGTGGTTCGACTTACTTCTGGAGGTTTAAGCTGTTTCTCCTGAGGATTTTGTACCAGTCCATGCAGAAAGCTCCCTCAGAGGCCACGTGGAGACCTTCACACGAGGATGCCAAGATCTCCATCTCGGACTCCCCTGGGATGGGCAGCACTGAAGATGATCAAGAGGAAGGAACTTCGAAACAAGCTAGCAAGCAAAGCCTGTGTGACACAAGCAAAGGTGTGGACATAGATGATCCTGCAGAGGATTCTCTCCACCAGCCAAGTGACACAGGAGGCCGTGAGCCAATGGAAGAAAAGCTCCTTGAAATACAGGCACAGATCGAGGCGGTAGAAATGCACTTGACACGAGAACACATGAAACGGGTGTTGGGAGAAGTTTATCTGCACACGTGGATTACAGAAAACACCAGCATTCCCACCAGAGGAGTCTGTGACTTCTTGATGTCTGATGATGGCTACGATGACAGAACAGCACGAGTAAGTGACCTCTGTGCTCAGGGGGTTCCATGTTGTGAGTTACTTCCTTCAGTCCTGAAAATGTAACTGGTGTGGGAAAGAGAACTGTAATCATGTCAGCCTTTTACCAGTCAGCTTCTGCAGAGCACTCAGGTTAAATTGTCCTTCCTTGGAATTGTGGAGTGGGAAGGAATCTACGTATAGATGTTGAAGTTTGGATCAGGTACAACAAAGAATAATCATGCCTGAGCTTTTGCAGCACAGGGGAGAGGACCAGGGTTATTCTGCTGTTCTCAGTGGGCCTGAAACATGTACTTGATTGAGAGATGTTCGTTTTCATGACTAAGCTTATTTCATCTATCATCTCTAGAAAACTAAACTGCAGATGCACTTCTTCTAGTCAGTTTTTTGCTGCAGTTCTAATTTTAAGAGCTGCAGAAGTATAACTTCTGAAGGTATTTATAATTGAGCTCTGAGGCTATTCAGGTGGTACCTCAGGTATTGACATTGCTCCCCGAGCCTTCAGTGGAAGGATCAGCTCCAGAGGTTCAGAAAGTGGTTGTGTTTTATGAGTTAAACCCAGTGAGTCAGAACTTTATGCAGGACATTCAATTAACCAAGCTGATTGCCTTTGTTACAGCACGGATGGCCAGAACCTGCAGGTACACTTGCACTTACTGCACTACAGTAGATCAGTGTACCTGAGGGCTTGGCCATGGTGGGAAGCCTTCCCAAACATGCCATGCTCCCTACCAAAGTAAAAGGCTAACTGAAGGACAGTGTCCTGACCATTGCAATGTGCAATGTTTGTGGCAGGAAATCAGTGGCCAGTGGGCCACAAGTTTTCACAGAGGTGACACGAAGCCTTGGTGGGAACACTCTGCGTCACCCTCCTGGCTCTTAAAACTCAATGACAAGAGTAGCTCACGTGTCTCTAGAGGTTCCTCTTTCCGTGAGCAGGGAGCAGTTCTCTTCAGTACCAAAGTCATTCAGTCACTTGAACTCTAAAAATCAGCCTCTACTTTGCATCCAGAAAGACAGGGGAAGGAAGCACATGCTCATGAGGTGTGGTGTTCTCCTTGCTGGAAATTACAGGCAAGTGTGGCCATCAGTAATTCACTGGGAAATTATTTTGGCACACCTACTGGGTTGTTACAGCGTCCAGTTACTATGAATAGAAGGTTTGAGAGGTTGCTTTTCTTATGTCAGAAACAAGATTATTCCTTTTTATAGTGATTAAAAGCTGACTTGTAAATTGTATTTTATCTGTTCAGTTTGCTGTCACACTTTAAAGGTCCTTAGGATGTGGTTTATATCTGTTGAAACGTCACAGACAAATTTGGTCACACAAACGTTCCACTGTACTCCCAGATGACTGCTGAGGACTTGGATCCAGGTAATTTCTGAACAGGAATTATTTTTTAGCACATCCACTGTGACAGACATGAGGGAAAGCATTGCTGTCATGGTCAGTGGTGTGATACCAGTTCCTTCAGTACTTTTAAAATAGCTTAACATTATTGCTTTTCAGGTCTGTGTCCCTTTACTGTGGGACAAATCTTTTGGAGGTGACAACAAAAGGAGAGTACATCAACACTTAGTGATGTGTGGTATTTCTCGCACTTTTATTTCTTTGAGTTCAGCGCATCCTGTATCATACTCTGAAACCACAGTACCCTCTGAGGCATTTCCCACCCCCCTCAGCTGTGCTGCTGTAATCCCTGCTGACTGCTGTGTGTTCCAGGTGCTGATTGGGCACATCCTGAAGAAAATGAACAAGCAGACGTTCCCAGAGCACTGCAGTTTGTGTAAGGAGATCCTGCCCTTCACCGACCGCAAACAGGCTGTCTGCTCCAATGGGCACATCTGGCTCAGGTAATGGGATCTGCAAGAGCTTTTACCCTCCTCTGGATCATTTAAACATCCTTTGAGAGCTCCCCTAAACCACTTGGTAGACTGGAGTAAAAAAGTCATGAAGCATGTTGTCCATGCTGCAGATTTTGCTGGCTTGTTACCTGTGCTCTTCCATGAAAGAGAGATCTCCATTAGAGATTGGACCTGGGTGTCTTGGCAGTACAATGTTTTTGAAATAATGCTTTTGATGTTTGGTGGGGTTTGTGTTTTGGGGGTTTTTTTTTGTTTGTTTTTGTTGTTCTTCAAGTGGGGCAAGATGGGGACAGGGAGAAAGCAGGCAAGGGAAAATTAAGGACAGGTCATCCTTTGTGGAACATCAGGTGAAGGAGGGTTTGTTCTGGCTCCTTCAGTGTTGGAAAACAAAAGCAATTTAACAAAAAAGTTATTGGAAAGAGGCACATTGAGAAGTTCTGGGACCTCTAGGAAGTTAAATCTTCCTGTACCAGTGTGTGGGTTACATGGAGATTGTCCCTGGGGCCTTGGCAAGACACTAGTCTGTCACAAAGGAAAAGCTTTGCCTAACAGGTACTGCGTGCCAGTTTGGGTAAATTCATGGCCTGGAGGACACTGTGGCTCTTCCTGTGCAGCAGAGCCTCAGCTTTTCACCTCCTCTACTGTTCGCTAAAATTTTTTTGGCCAATGATGAAACCTTTTTCAAAGGTATGTTGATTTTTAGCCTTTTTCATTTTTGTGTCCATACACAGTTGGGTGCACTTGTGAAGTTTCATTTACTCGAATCAATATATCTTTAACTTTCATGTTTAACGTGGCTCGTTACTGCATTTACTCTCAGAAAGCAAATGGGGACCAGAACCCATAAAACAGTAAAACCCCAAAGCTCCTGTTAAAACTCCTTGTCCTTTCCCAGGTGCTTTCTGACCTACCAGTCCTGTCAGAGTCTGGTGTACAGGAGGTGTTTGCTTCACGACAGCATTGCACGGCATCCAACCCCTGAAGGTAAATTGTCCTGTGGCAGGAGGGGCAGGATTGGGTCTTTCTAACTTTTATCTGCAAAATGTCTTGAATTAGATTCACTGACTTTAGGCAGTTACCATGTGAAGCACCAGTGCTCTGCATTCCATAGTGTCCTGTTGTCTGGGCATTAGTGGTGTGTTAATTACCAATCAGTGACTGCAGAAATTGGTGTATAAATCCCACATTTTAATGAGAGCTGGGTAAACACAATCTGTGCTGGAATGCTACAGCAGTTAGTTTATATTCAGGTTGAATATATTAGCATCCAGTTATGCAAGAGGGACAGAGAAACAGGAACCAAGGGCTGTGTTATGTGAAGAATCTAATTTCAGTTTAGAAAATGAGAACACTACATTCGTGCCATACTGAACCTTTAAATTTATTTCCTATGTAGCTATTTAGAGGAGTGTGTGAGGATATGGCATAGACTGTTTCCCCTTAATTTTGTCCCCTGCTGAGGTGGAATTTAAACTGGCATTACTTAAAATTTCAGGAGAGAAAAGGAGTTGGATTCCTCTGAATTCTCAGTTACTCCTGCATGGGGAATAAATACAAACTGTTCAGGATTCCTATTTGTGCATCTGTTCACCTCTTCCTCCAGCTTTGAACAACTTGTTTTCTTATTTGCAGATCCTGAATGGATCAAGAGGTTACTGCAAGGCCCTTGCACGTTCTGTGACTCTCCTGTGTTCTAGAGAAAAACTCTGTAAAGATGAAAATTATTTTCTCTACTACATAAGCTCCCATCAGCCTCAAAGGATACAGAGCACAGGAGCACAGACCCTGCTGGAGGGGGAGATGTTGTCCACAGCCCTGTAAATAGAACACTGGAGCTTCCAGAAACTCCTCACATCTGGAGCACATTCCACGTTCCTGAAACAGGAGTACACCTGGAAGAGCCAGTTTAAAAGAGGTTTGGAAATGCACCCCATGGACACTGACAAAGAACTGAAGTGTGAACTGTCCTTTGTGCCCCACACCTGTGTCATTTCCCAAAAGCTGGGATGGGAACAGCGGAGCTGCCTCTGGGATGGTCCTGGTGGGTAGAGAAGGCTTCAGCCTGTGGTGCTCTCCTTGCTCTTTAACAAGCACTGGCCCTCGCTGCACAAGATTAAACTATCAAAAGAAGTTGTGGCTCCAGTTTCTTGCCGAGGGAAGCACGTGCAGGTACAGCCAGAGGAAAGAGATGGGCCATTAGAGCAGCTTCACTGGATGTCTAGAGGAGTAACTGCCTCATGACTGTTGTGACAGTGGTGAAGTCAGAAGGGGGATGTTGGCTGCCTGGGTCAAATAGGGATCAGTCAGAATAATTTTAAAATGTAATAATAAAATGTAATAATTATTGAACTAATAGCAATTAGATTAAACAGTAATATATATATGTAATTTCCAGTGCTCTTAAGCCTCTTACCCCACTTTCTTTTTCTGAACTAACTTCTAACTCCTTCCCAGCTTTTGCTGATGCATTTGCCTTTGGTTTAACTTAACCCTCTACCAACAGGATTCATCTTTTCCAGTATAACTCAGTTATACCTTATTTTCAATTAAATTGAAAGTCTTCCTCATTCAGGAATTGAGTTTTACACCAGTTTGACACCCAAGCAGTTTCTCTTTTCATAATAACACAGTAAAAAACCCAAACCAGACAGAACAGCCCAACCCTAATCCCCACCACGGCTGACATGTTCTAGGTAAGGTTTCCACAGCCGGCCAAGGAGTCTGGTGAAGCTGTTCATGGATCACAGAATGGTTTGGGTTGGAAGGAACCTTAAAAGATCATCTCATTCCACCCCCTGCCATGGGCAGGGACACCTCCCAGCAGCCCAGGTTGCTCCAAGCCCCGTCCAGCCTGGCCTTGGACACTCCCAGGGATGGGGAAGCCACAGCTTCTCTGCCCAGCCTGTGCCAGGGCCTGCCCACCCTGACAGGGAAGAATATTTTCCTAATATCCCTCTGGCAGTGGGAAACCATTCCCCCTTGTCTCATCACTCCAGGCACTTGTAAATAGTCTCTCTCCAACTGGTAGGCTCCTTCAGGATAACTCCAAGTCCCTCCTCAAGAGACCCATAAATACACCAACAATGTAGAGTAGCTGAGCCCAGAAATCTGTTTTGCCTTTTAACTGTCCTATCAGAAAAAACCCCATCTTTCTCTCTTTGCCATCTGTTCCTACAGGAGCAGGAGAATTCTTTTCAACTTCCTATGCAGTGTTAGAGGAATAACACCTCCAAAATGTGTATGGATACCTGGTACAGTTTGTCTTGCTAACTTCAGTCCATGCTGTCGAATAATCCTGAGTTTATGTATTTCCATTCTGCAGAGTATCAGTCGCAGAGGTGTCGCCCTGCTTTTGATTCCTGACACTTTAACTGTGTGGGAAGTGCTCTACAGCTGTTGAGAAATCATGGAATTGTCCTGACAGTATCAGTCTCCCAGCAGTGCATGTGTGATTGGTGCTTGGTTCCTCGATTCAATGACTATACATATTTTGTTAATGTTCCTTCACCTTCAGTAGGAGCAAGTTTTTGCTCAGCTCACATTAAACAAGTCAGCTGTCCTTCTGTTCAGTGTCTCATGCATAAGCATGATTGTGCTGAGAATAATATTATTACAGTAGCCTAGAACAGCAGAAGCACATTCATCTGTAAAATAATTAGCACTGTTTGTAAATATCCTTGGAAGTGATACCATAATTGTATTAAAGAAATGTTTAGTTTTTTATTGCTGTGCATTGAAAATTGGAATTACTTCAGTGTGTCTGCAAAGAAAGAAAATGTAGCTCGTGATGGCGTCCAGTAAAACACCGAGTTACCTCGATACCCAACGTGTGTGGAGTTCGGGGCCAGCTCTTGTAGCTGGGACAACATTTATCCCCTTCCCAGTGCTGATGGGGCTTGTGGGGGAGCAGACCACCCAATTCCAGCATGAGCTGAACGGGGTCGATGGATGAGCAGAACAGCTCTGGTCTGTACAGTGTCTCAGTGCCTTGGTGCTGGGTGCCATTCTTGGAACTAAGGTGGAAGTTTGGGGTCATGAGGGCTCAGTCTTGTGCCTCCAAATTCCCCTGCTCTGGAATTGGTGACAGGGGACCTCAATTCAGCTCTGGGTCAGGGGCTTTGTCAAACAGTCACCCTTTCCTTTTGTGTCTTTCCTCACCCTATTAATCCTATAGAGTATTTCTGGAGAGGAAATGCTGTGGATGCCAATGCGTACACAAAGACAGTAAATAGCTCCCTGATTTTCTTAAACTTCCCAGGATTCTCACTGGCTAATGTAGCAGCAGTGATCGTGGGCAACACACCACCACTTATTCCATCCTCATTGAGGGTTTCTTGACATAAAAGAACTGAATGCAAACACAGTCCTAGTTAAAGGCCAACAGATCACACCTGTGTTGTGCCCTAAACCAACCTCTACAGGAGACTTGTTTGTACAAGTTCAATTTCTCCCATACAGAGCCCTTCCTTTGTGATTTCCTCTTGGGAAGCAGGACAGCCTTGCAGGCACCCCTGCTGGAGGCTCAGGTGCCACCTACAGCTCTGGTGTTGGAGAAAGGGTGAGGAAGAGGCACTCCTGCTCCTCAGAGCCACGGAGCAGGTCAGGGTTAATGGCTGAGCCTGTTGCCATCACATGAGCAGCATCCAAACCTCAGGGAAAGGTAAGAGCAGGGAAATCGGGAGCTACAGGGGGTGCAGAGATGGTGCTGGAGGTCCAGGGGCATCAAAATGTCCTTCCACCACTGAAGGATCTGGTGTCTCGTGGCACAAAAGTTTGTGGAACATTTGGACAAAGTCGTTGCTGAACTAGATAATTAACAGCATAACATATAGGGATGGCACAACCTCCAAGCAGCCCTCCCTGCAAAGTGTCTCTGGGAAGCAGAGTGATGGAAGATGTCCATTCCAGACCCGGACAAGCTGCACAATAAGTAACATCTGATCCCTGCTGTGTTCTTACCACCTCCTCTTTACCTTGTTTTTCTCATTGCTCAACATTTGTTTTGCCAGAATAAGATGCTAATAAAATCAAGCCCAGTTACCAAATTGGTTTTCAAGTGTTGCATTCCAATTATAAAAGCCTAATTCCTCCTTCCACCCACTGAACCTTTTTGGCATTAACAGGCTTTACTATGCAAAGTCATGCAGGGGCTGTTTCGTTTACAGTAATTAAATGAATGTCAATTGTTTTAGTTGTTTCTGAGGGAGAGTTCTACATGAGTATTAGCATGTTCTGCTAACCCTTACGTTCTGCACTTCAGGCCTGCTGCAAACCCTTGGGGGTTGACCATTGACCTGAGACTCCATACCCAGACATGCCAAGTGCATCTCAATGAGACAGAGCTCTTTTTCTCAGTTTCTATGGAACCAGCGGAGCGGAACTAATATAGAGCCCGCATATAGATGAAAGAATGAAGAGGAAAAAGGGCTTTACAGCTAAATTAATTAAGCAGATGTACCTGTCTAATTAAAGATGCACTGTCCCTTTTGTACCCCAGCCGCAGTACAAACAGTATTTAAATACACTCTCTACCCATTTCATCTATCAAAATATTTAGTAGGAACGCTCAGATGAAGGTGATATTAGCAAGATGAGCTTCCCATGTATTATTAATAGAAGGGCTCCCAATTATGCATGAATTCTACAGCATATCTTGATAGCAATGGCATAAAAACTCAGCTGCCCAAGCAGTTACCAAACAGCACATTTGTAACAGGTAGGATGGTTACAAATCCCTCGGCCAGCTGTACATGAGGGTTTGTGGCTGAGCCTGGTGCTCTGGGAGAGGCCTCTCCCTCAGCCTGGCACCAGGAGCTGGAATTTCTCAGTGCAAGAGGCACCAAGGACTCAGCTTGCTTAGATTTCAAAGATGCTTACTCCCAGATTTTTAAGATTGGAAAGTCCAACTCCCATTGACCAACCCCGCCAAAGTTATTGAAAATTCTGACTTTAAACCCTCCCAAAAGAACAGAATATTCCCACAGCCATCCAGATAACCAGAGTTTTCCCACCTGAAGTTACTCTACAGGAGCAAGAAGGAAATTTGGCATGTGCATCTCTCAGTTCTCCCATACACTCAGACACAAACCATCACAGCAACACAGACCCAAAGCTATTTACAGCAGCAGGACCAGAAAAGTCACCTGAAACCAAGAGGCTTCTGGAGGCCTGTCATCTCTGAAAGGAGAAGGCAAGTTCCTCCTGCACATTCCCAGGCACAGACACTTCCAGGAGAAAGCTGAAGCTCCTCCCCATTCCCTGGTCAGGGGGAATTCACAGCCAGGGAGAAACAGGGGGAGCCATCACAGAGGCATCAGAGACAGTTCAGCCACAGCACAAATCTCTCCCCTTTCCCACAAACATTACTCCTGTGCATTTCCACAGCCAGAGCCTGAGACAGTTAACAGAGTGCTGTGCCTTTCATCAGAGATTTTCCAGTTAGGAAAGACTTACCTGAGTACTTACTGCAGCCAGAGCTAAAAAACCCTGGGCACCAACCTGCCCAGGCACAGCTCAGTCAGGACAGCCACGGACTGGGAGCTGTGCTCTCCCAGGAAAACAGAATTAGTAACTTCCCTGCTTCTGCAGCTCCTTATGTCCCTGACTGGGTTCTGAGAGTGAGGAACCTGCAGCCAGTTTCCTGTGGCTCCAGAGATCTTTCCCAGCTGTTCTGAGTCTTCCTGCCCAGCAGAACAAGGTGACAGGGGATGGCTGGTGCATCTGCAGAGGGTTTTATCAGCACTTTTTAAGCAATCTGAGTTGACAAGAGGGTAAAAAGCTCTTCACCCTGACCTCAAACACTGTGTTGTCTTTGGGGAAGGTTCACTGCAGAGCTGGGAGCTTTGCTCTTCTCTTAGCCTGGGACAGAGCAGTGCCTGTGTGGTTTCAGTGGAGAGCACTGGGTGAATTAAGTTACAAACACATCTAACAGCTTTAATACTCCAAATTGCCTTTGTGGGTATTGCATAGTTGAGACAAAACTACTGCTCGGAAAGAGAAAAAGATATTGGAATTAAACAGGACTTCCCTCGCCACAGTGTCTCATAGTTTGCATCATGAAACAAGAGCCAAACAATTGCCTCTAAAGCTCAATTTCTTACTCTGTACTTCACTCAGCCTTGATGAGCTCCAAATGTAACTCAGCTTGGCTGACTTCCCCTTCCCTGGTGATAACCTGCCACTTCAGCAACCAGACTGCAAATATTACAGGGGAAAATCTGAAATCAACTCTTCCAGAAATCTTCCTATTTAATTATAAAGGTCTACATTTTTTACATGGAAGGGGCTTAATGATAGAGCTTTCTATGAACTCAAAGACAACGCACGGGTCTTGGTCAGCATTGACATAAAAGGCATCTTCATAGAAGTCCTCCAGGTCCTTGACATTCCTGTAATAGGTTTCCAGGCGCTTCTCAATGTTTTCTTCCTCATCTCTGGGGTTCTGCCTGAGACGGGCCTGGATCTCCGGGGTGGGAGCTGGTCTGAACGTAGTGTGGTATCTGGAGAGGAGAGAGAAATGCCACTGTTCCAGCCCAAGCTGAGGACACAGCAGCCACCTCCTGATACTCCATGATTTTGCCCACCATAGTTCCTTGTCTGGGGTTTTAAAACAAAGGCTTCACCAGGACAGAGGGTTCTCATCCCCAGAGTCCTGCCAGCTGACACCAAAGGAATTCTGAGGGTGTTCCAGCATTGCCAAAGGCTCCCAGCAATCTCTACAAGCTCCTTTGCAGTCAGGTGTTTAAATTCCCGGCAATGGTAATTGGTAATTCTGACTCTGAGTTAAATGTCTCCTCTGCCCTAACGCAAAATCAGTTTATCCCTCTTCCTGCACAGCCAAATTCTCTGAAAGTTTTGGGATAGATGCAAAGCCAAGGAGAGAAGCAGAGTCTGTGTCTCTCCAGTTGGTACTGGATGTGGACAGAGTTCATTCCACACGGGAGTCATGCGGGGCACAGCTGAAGGCCACCCTCTCCCCTGCCCTGCAGCCACTGGGCAGCTTTAACATCAGGCCAAGGATTAGACACAGCATCTAAAACAATCCAATTCACGAGGAATTTGGGAGGAATAAAACCCAGAGTTTGGAAGAAGAAAGCATGTTAACTGGAGCAGACACTGCACAGGCTAATCCTGATGATAAGAAATGCAAAGATGTGTGAATGATTTGCTTCAGCCTGTTCATTTCTGCTGAACAACCACATTGCTCATTACTAAAGCAAAGAGAACAGTTACAGCAAATCACTGCTGCTCTCACAAGTTAATGCTGCACCTCGAGTGAAATGTCTGAATAATCATCTCTCACTTTGGGACAAATCCAGTATTTATGGCCTTAATCTTTGAGGGCTCAGGATTTGTCTCTGATGCAATAGGATTCAGCCTTTACAAAAGTAAAATAGTGGTTTAAAATTTAAGTGTGGGGAGTCATAAAAACTGTAAACACACGCCAATTCCAGCAGGTATTTGGAAGGATAAATTTGTTACTTGTTCCCCAAAAAGCAAGGGGGGGAGAGGGCGGCACAGCTGAAGGTCATGGGTGAGACAAGGGGATGTGATGCCAGTGAGATGAACTGAGGACCCGACCTTCCAGTGACTCAGTGACTCCAACGAGTTTGCTCTGCTGAGCAGGAAATGTATTAATATCTCCCAGCAGACAGGACCATCACAGGAGCCTGGGGAAGTAAAATGCAGCAAGTTTTCCACCTTCCCCAGCTGGGAAGCCTTCAAAATTCCCATGGGAATGTCTGAAAACCATCTGCATTTAGGCTAGGTTTCAGACATCTTCCCTCAGCATTATTTTACCAACCAATTTAGTTAGCATTAAAATGTTAGACCTGAGCTGTTTGCTACTGGAGGTTTCAGGCTCCAGGATTTAAAATGCCCCGTTCTGAGAAGAGCAGCTGCTGCAGCAGGAAGGTGGGTTGGTGCTCCAGGAGCTATGAAAGTTTTAACTCTTCTTTTAAGGAATCCCTAAGCAAGAGTACAGTATTTCTGAGTTCCTGAGATTTCTATGAAGTCTGTCTGGTGCTTTCATCTCACTGGCAGACTTGAAAAATGTTAAACACGAGGCAGGAGTGCAAACCTTTCCCCAGTGACAGGATCAGTCCTCCGCTGGGACAGTCGCTCCATGATGGACTCGTAGGGCAGGTTAAAGAAAAACACCCTACGGAGAACATAACAATTAAAGCGCATTAACACCCTGAGGACATCACCGATAACCTCCAGAGCATGAGTTAATCCTCACCCAAACGAAGAGCACACTCAAACGTGGCAGTGACAGTGGCACCCAAACCTGCAGCATCACCAACAGGAGCACAGGCACGGGATGTCTCCTCTGCTGCTTCTCCTCGCAGGTTTGTGGCCCCCAGGTCAGCAAGGCAGAAGTTCCCTGGCACACACTGTGTGTGCTCTGTGCACTGACAGGGCAATGCTGGGGACAGACACCAACGGGGGAGTTCCAGCTGCAGCCGCTCTCAGGGTCCATCACGGCCCGCTCACCATCCAGCACCTACCTCTGAACTTCTCTGGATCCAGCTTCTCAACCCAACTAGCAACTAGAATCGCAGTGTCCTGCTGCAAAATGCAAATTAAAAACGTCTGCTGCTCCTGCCAACTCATTTCTTACAGGTTACACAAAAGCCTGACTTGGATCAAGGCTGCACAACCAGCAAACATCCCCCGCTCCTCACCCAGGCACATCACTCTGTGCATGTGAACTTGTGCCCATCTCACACTCACTCCCCCTTGGCACTTTGGTTCATTATAATGCTCCCGGTAATTTTATGATCGTGTTCAAAACCTCCTCTGCAGAGAAAATCCTTGACAAACTGCTGAGCTTGAGCACCCAGAAGTCCCTGTCCCCCAGCTATTGGAGACTGAAGCAGATCCGCACAGAGATCACGTTCAACAATTAATTCAATAAAAATAAAAAAACAGGGCCTCCTTTGAACCTGTGAAAAGAAATTTTTAGCAACAGAGCACGACCTGAAGGCTGCAAACACATCTTTCTTTATCACACACCTTCTCCTGCTGCTGCCTTCAAGGCCAGGCTTCCTGCTCTCGTTTTTGTCTGCCTCTCACAGGAGATACTGCGTGCTTTAGACATTCACCAAAGGAACACTTTACACTGACTGGGTGGGATCAGACCAGATGAAAGGCTGAGCTGTACCTTGGCATGCACATAGCAGATTATGAGAATCCTTTGTAGGATTTAAAGTTATGAAAATCATCTCTCTTTTCAAATGTTTACAGATAATGACTTCTATTCACACTGTGGTAACAAAATAACAGCCAGGAATAAAACATTCAAGATCTTGGAGATTCCAAAGACAGGAAAAGAACAACAGTTTCAACATTCTTTTATCCCTTACACTCTTAACATTTTGTTTTTCTTTGTTTCTGTTGCCCAACAATGGCACAAAAACGTGATTGTCAGAACAGGTAACATCTGATGATATGTCTCAAGATGAATATTCTAGTAGAGAGGAACAACATTTATACAGTCATGATAATTGATACGGCTCCCTATTACAGCCTCAAATAAACAAACCCACTAAAGGATTATAACCTGGCATATCAAGAAAGCTTGTCGTAATTCATAGTTACTAACACAAAAAAGTATTATGGTATTTGAAACAGAAGAGCCTAAAAAACTCCACTTAAAAAGCTGCCAACAAAATGAACTCTGAAAGCCTTGTCTGAGATTCCCTTCTCCTTTAAACAAGATGCTGCTTATTATCCAGGCTGGTGTCACCATTAAAGAGGAGTGGAGGGAAGATGTGGGAGGACACAGACATCCCTGCTAATATGGATTTTTCTCCCCCACATGCACTGTGGAACAGCACACACAGAACGCACTGTTCAACAGCACAAACTCCCAATCCAAGAGGCTTTCCAAGGAAAGGTGGGATGCCTTACCCTTGCCATTCCATACACCTCCTGCAGATGAGAGAAAACAACACTCCCCAGGGCTGTCAGTTTAAAATCGTTCAGAAGCAGGAAAAAAAGATGAAGGGGAAAACCACTGACAGAACTACAGTCTAGACTTAAAATGCTTCCAATTAGAAAGCTTTATTTCCATTCTGAAGGAGACACACACCCCACACAGTCTGCTATGCAGCCCCAGGAGGTTTACTCACACCAGTAAAGCCCATTCACGTGTGTGCACCCTGTGAAGCCTTAGCTTGGCTTTGTGATACATCTCCTGCAGTTCCTCAAGGTATTTCTGAGCAACATTCCACCTCTGTCCCTCTCTCAGGCTGCTGTGACTGATCACATAACAAACCTGACCCTCCAACTGTCCAGGTATCATATTTGATTTCTCTTGGAAATCCTCATAAGACAAGAGGGCTGCACCCATGACCTTGATCCAGCAGTAACTGGAACAACTCCCTACAAGTACTGGATTCATCTCCAAGCAGAGCTTGGCCCCCTTTCACACACCAACTGTGATTTTTTTTTCACATAAATGCATCCTCTGTAAAGCTCACTTTAGGAATCAGCCAGGCTTTGTATGTTGTAATGTGTCACAACTTCTATCAAGGGGAAATATGAAACAGATGTCATCAGAAGTGGTAGACAGGGAGGCAAGAAAACACAGCCTCATATCAAAGTGCACTACATTACCCTGCTGGATTAGCATCCAGCACAGCTCCTCTGCCAGGGCGGTTAGTTCAGCTCCAACAGGTGAGTGGTGTCACTCCCCCCACCAGGTGAGGGGCTCCAGGAATCCTCCCTCCTGTGTCACAGGCTCGGCACCCACCCCTGGGCAACCAGAATTCACTGGCACCCACTCAGAGACGGGTGCTCCGTGGGGTAGGACTGGGTGGAGCCTCCCAGGTCTCTGAGGACAACACGGAGTGACTCCCACCGAGTGACACCATCGCTGCTGGGTGCAGGGCTGGAGCCAAGGCATTCCTAAGCACAGCTCTGTCCCTTCTCCTTTGTTCCACCTCCCAGGAGAGGGATGTGGGAAGAGGTCCAGTCCTCTCAGCTTTCACCGATTATAAAACCATTAACTCAAATATTAAAGGGCAAAACGTGTGTGAGAATCCTGCCTCTTCCTCACTGTATTGACATCACTTATCTAACCTACTGCAGCTTCCAGATACATCAGAGATTAAATTTCAACAAATTAATAATGTTGGGGACACCTTCACTGTGTACCCAGTCAAATGAGAACTAGTTGCCTTTGGATGACGATGGAATATATTCCAGCTCTAACAGCTGGAATATAACGTTGTTTTCCTACCAGCCATCTGGCATTCCAAAGGGGTATTCCAGCCGCTTCTGACTACTCAGACAGCATCAGATCCTGGAGGTCACCAGGGCATCCTGATGATTCCTCTCTCAGATGGAGAGAGGAGAGGGTAAGAGCAGGGGTGGCAGAAGTGTTATTTCACACCTGACTGTGAGACAGCATTTTTGGAAAAATGTGTCACAACCACACAGTAAGGGAAGGAAGGTTTTTTTAACCTACACAACGGCATCCAACTAATCCTGAGCTGCATTTGTTCCAGATGGCAACCAACCTACTTAATCCAAGTTATTAACAACTGGCAGTGCTCAGAGCTGTCCTTGGAAGAATTTATTTGGTGGTGGTTTTCCTGTTTTCTGGGTATAATGTCACCTGTAATGGAAAAACGGCCAGGAGGCAAGCAAGTGCTGTGTGCCTGAATCCTGGTATCCCTGTGCTAGGGAATAAGGAACACTCCTGCTGTGGACAGTCCCTTTCCAGAATGGCTTCACTGCCCCTTCCAGCTGCTTTCACATCTCTAGAGAACTAAAGCTCTGCCACAGCCTTCCACCCATTTAAGTCCTGTCATTTAAACACAGCTGTTTTATGAGGCTGACCTAGATGGATCCAGATGTTGACTGTTCCAGACCTGAGCTATTTTCTTAGGTCAGATTCTCATCCTTGGCATTTCCCATTATCTGGAATTGCTCTGGGTTGACGCTGGTGGAGCCCAGAGCCAAGCCCTTTTTATAAGATTATTGTCTATAAAATTAGACCTATACCATTAAATCCAATTGAATTCATACTTTTGTTTTCATTTAAGGATGTGAAGACAACACAACATGATATCTGAGACAGGAACCTGACTCCCAGTTTGGCTTTTAAAAACAGAGATTACTGACCATACCAGGGCCAGATCAGGCCTTGCAATAAAGTTAGGATGCTCAAATTAAAGTGAAAATACAACACCAAGCAACACTGGGCCACTTTTAAATGTAGCATTTAAACTTTGGAGTTGAAATTGCAACTTTAAAAATAGTAAGCTATTAATCTTCCCCTTATTTTCTTGACTCCTATACATCTTCTCTGTCGCAGGCAGGTACCAGCTGCCATATTCCCCTTCTTCACGCTCTGCACTCTGCAAAAAAAAAGAGGCCCCTGCTGGCCAATTCTTGTTTAAAATTGTGCATAATTGATAGTGGCAAATCTACCCCAGCTGTGCCTAAAACCTCTCCAGGGGCAAGAAAAACACTCTCTGTGACTGTCATTAACTACTAAATTAGCAAGTGCTCCTGGCAGTTTACAACGTACCCCATCAGTCTGCTTTCAAAAAAAAAAAAAAAAACAAAGAAAAAAAAACGGATGTGGAGATCAGATGTCTTGTGTGATCTCAAAGTTACAGCAAACTTTGCTGGCAGAACTTTGACAGAACCTCAACTCAACCAGAGCAAAAGAGAACAGGAAAGAGAGCGTGAAAGAAAGAGAGGAAAGGACACAAAGTTACTTTCTTTTCTAGGTGGGCAAATAGAAATTGTCAAATTCAAGGCCAGAAAAATGTGCCTTCATAAGGCACAGGACATCTTACTCAATACGGAGATATCACTAGTGTTACTTGATGCTATGGCACAATTCCCTGTGGAAAATAACTCTCCAGGAGGACTCAGTTCTGGCAATGCAATGGCTACAACTTCTGTAATTGAAACACAAAGCTGAGAAAGAGATGAGGCTGTTGAAGTGTTGGCATGCAGCAGCTCCCTGAAAGGCCACTTTCAGGCAGGTCACATCCTCATGTGATCACTGGCACAAGCACAAGCTCCTCCCTTTGGTTCAGAAAACAACCAAAGCAGGTGGAGAAGGAACTAACACAGTTCTCATAAATGCATGGAAAACCTTGGGGAGCATCATGGACTGGACTGGCAGAGGGACAAGAACCATCTCTAGGAACTGTTCTGGATTTGGCTCAATTGTAAGACCCATTGTTAAAACTAAGCATTATTTTTTTGTTTTGTTTTAAAAGTTTCCCAAAAAGTATCAAACTGTACAAACTTCTGGATCCTACAAGGAGCACGAGCCAGACAGGAGAGGGATGGCAGGCTTGGTCAAGGTACAAAAACAGTCTGCATTGCAAAAAGGTCTTTTCCTTGGGTAACGCCACTGACTGATCACAATAATATGGGAAATCAAGTCAGTGGTCCAAGCTGACAGCTACAGTTAAGTTTAGATTTGAATCCAAGTGCCTAATCCCAGCTAAAACCCAGACCATCTTGTCTTTATTGACTTTCCAGCCAGAGATATTGACTTGGATCAATCAGTTCCCCTAAAGAATGTTCCCTCTCCTGTAGCATAAAGACACCTTGAACCTGAAACCTGGGCTAAGCCTCTTCTCGAGCACTTTGGCTCAGACACAGGATCCTGTTTCCATAATGACATTCTGCATTCCCAAATTCCCTCTTAAAAATTAAAAACTGGTTACATAGATCTCATCAACCTTTTCCCCAGACTTGTTCAGGTTTCTCTCAGCTCTAAACCAGGTGTTCTGCCCATGGGTAACCAGACTACAAAGGCTCTTCTGAGGCTGCACTACTGACTGGATGTGAATCTCAGTTTACTCCCTCTTCTGAACACTCCTTTTGCATGTCTCTGCAAGGGATAAAATGATCCTTATCTCTTATTTAGGGAAGGAGCTGTTGGGAGGTTTTATTCACTGATTTCTTTCCAATACTGGGACATCTTCTAATGAAAGACGCTTGAGTCTATTTTGGGAAGTACTTTCACCCTCTAGGTTTCAGCCATGAGGGAAAATGCATCGCATAAACACTAAAACACAGGTTAATCGGCACAAATGTTTTGCTCATTGAGCTCCTGTAATGATTCATGGGATGACAAGCTATTTCCAGGCCCTGGATCTTTTCAAATGGATGCATTTCTGCCGAGTAACTACAAAAGGCAGCTAAGTGGGGCACTATTCCCAGGACGTGGCTCCTGGCCAGGGGAGAGAGATGAACAACACCCTCTGTAGCTGCAGATGTTCCTCCCCTTCACCAGCAGTGCAGAGTAATGACTCTGTTGGATGTTTTCCACTCCCCAGTTCCATGTGCTGAGCTCCACCAGCCCAGCCAGCCGAGGTCCCTCCTGTGTCCCACCCCACCAGCCTTGTGTCCCAGCACACACGGTGGGAACGGGCCTTGGCTGCCCGTTTGACAGAACAATGGGCTGGATCTCGAGCTGGGATAAAGCAAAGCAGCTCCATAGGCATCCCATGGATCCACGCCAGCAAGAACCCCAGGCCCTTGGGCAGGCAGAGCCCTTTGGGGGGTCTGCAGAACCCGGGGCTGTGTGAATGTCACACGAGCACAGTGAGAGGCACACAGAGCTGTTTTTGGAGGAGTGGCTTCGCTGCATTTATAAAGCCTCTTTTGAGAAGGCAACATTAACCCTTCCGACATGCAATAAGTGGCTGGCATGCGTTAGTACCTCCATTCAAAACTGCTTTACATTTCTCCCCTCATTTCTATTCTTTGCCTCCTCCTTACTCTCAGCTGTTCTTCCAGCATCTTTGCATTCCCCCTGGAGTTGATTCCAGTGGTGCTTTATGAATCACAGGAGAAGATGGCAGCCAGCAGTGAGTGCTCTGGAGTGCCGTGCCTGGCACCATTCCCACCCTCCCCGGGGTTAATCCAAGCCTGGCTCGGGAAATCGAAAGCCTCTGCAGCCCCAGAGGCCCGAGGTCAGGAGCCTGAAGCCCCTTCCCCAAGTGCGGCCGTGATTCCTCGGATCCCTGCAACCCTCCCCTGCAATAATTAGATGCTGCAAAGCAAATCTGAGCGGAGCAAGAACTCCAGGGTTAAGCACCAGCAAACTCATCTCAGAAATGATGCCTTCGCTACCTGTCTGCAGCTCCCCTGTAGCACCTCCTGCTCCTAACAAGGAAACCTACACTTTTCTTCCTTATTAAATACATGGAATCAAATTTATAGCAAATGATACTTAACCCCTACCCCCATCATTTAAACACTAACTTTTGTCGTGAGTAAGACATTTGGGATGGAAAAATAAATAAAAGAAGTGACACTGAAAAACTGTATGATTTGGGGGCAAGGGGAGGGAATAAAAGAATGGATTATAATGTGTCATTTTATATATGTGTCAAAGGAAACCAATTTCATAATACGGAATAAAAATTCCCTGTTTAAATACTGTCAAATAAATCCTCAAATGTAATAGGGTTCACTTGTGGGGAAAGGAAAACTAAATCTGATTAAATATTAATGTGGCGTAGTATTAATTAAGAGAGAAAAAAGTCCATCAAGAGAACCCCAATATGTTTACTGTGTCCCCAGGAAGCTGGAAAATTTCACAATCAAGTGTGTAAATGTTCTAAAAAAGGGTCCTGAATATTTTATGAATATTTGTCATAAAACAGAAATAATAACCACTGTGCAGAGCTATTAGAATTAATATTTATGCTGCCCGCCATGAAATATTCATGGGGACAGAGAAAGGGGGGCCCGTAAGACAAGAATTAATTTACATTGGGCTTGGTTTACCCGCTGGCTTGATGTTTAAAGACGGCTTGACAAGGCTCCATATGAATCCGTCAGTCACTTGCAGCGGTAGGTGGGGTGGAGGCAGGCAGGGGGGAGCGGGTCCGGGCTGCTGACAGCTCACAGATTGAGTTTCTGACAGCCCTTAAAAAATCTAAACGGCCCCCCACCTTTTTTTCCTTCTTCCATTGCCCAAGGCGCTCTGTACTGCCACCGTTCATCCGATCTCCCCTTCCATCTGCTGAAATTAAGGAATTAATGAGCGCTATACACTTTACAGCAGGCCCCAGGAATGTTTACTGGTGATTAAATTATAATGCAGCCAAGCTGTATAATTCATGAACCAATTAAAGGAAGTGTTAGTTGATTTGATGGGATGAGGACGTACAAAAAGCATTTAACTAATAGGGAACCGTGGGCTGCCGGTGGCTTTGGCTTTCTCGGATTACGCGGCTAATTGCTCTGCTTTATAGGGCTGTCACAGATAGCCATACATATTTCATTGTTCTCAAATACTTCAATTGTTTGCTTTCGTGTTGCTGCTGTAATATGTAGAAGCCCAGCCAAACTTCAGTGTAGTTAAAGCACTACTCTGCAAAAGCAGGTTGCTCTGGGAGGAGGGAGGGACGAGAGGGGCAGAAGGAGAAGGCTGGCTGACAAAGGAGTAACTTAAAGCCTCAGAGTTAAATGTCACTCAGCAATTACATGATTAAAAGGTGCAACATATGATAGTCTTTTGTTTTACAACTTTTTGGACACTGCTATTCTATGCTGACTTCACTGCAGAGAAAATATTGGTACGGTGAGCTGCTTTTTGTTTTCAGTACTGAGGAAGGAAAGGAGAAGGTGGAGAGGGAAGTATATTTTTAAAAAATCCAGCAAGGAGGAGCTAGATGGCTGTGGTTATGAAGAATAATAGCTCGTGTTTAAACTTACATGGTTTGATATTCTAAAATACATGAGAGATGAAGGAGGCTGATTTCCCATCTGGGAGAATGCTCCGTGTCTAATTCGGAGAGCTGCGGAGTCGTGCCAGCTACTCATCCCAACAACTGCAGTTTATTGCACAAGGAGTGGGGGAATTTGCCATTCCTGCTGTTTCACAAAGCACTCCCCCACAGCTGACAGGCCACGGGATTTGATGAAACGGATTCTCTGCATTTGAGGAGGCCTATCAGGCAAGTTACTCCCGTCCTCAGTCAAAACAGGCACGTTCCTCCAGCAGTGAAATCCCCAGCCCTCAGACCGAAGCACAAGTATCGCTGTAGAAATGAGGTACCACCCAGTAAATATCACACACACGCACTAATCTGTGGTTAGACCCTGAAATCTGGTGAATAAACAGCAAGCTGGGTGAATGTTGTGTTTCTGCAGCTCAGCAGTGAAGGCTGCAGACCTCCAGGGGTCCCTCACCTGGGGCGCTGTCACCCACCTGAGGGACACCGTGGTAAATCCTGACCCCCTGTCTAATTCAGAGCTTCACATTCCAAAGTGTTGTGTTGCACAAACACCAACTCAATGACTTGCAAGATACACTATTCTTGCAAAGTTTATAATCTGGTTCACCCCCTTCCTCCTGATCCCTTCAGGATTTGGCTTTGGAGAGCAATCCCCGTGGAGTGCCCTCCGCCAGATGAGCAGAATGTCTTTGCAGGCCAAGGCAAGAGAACCTACAGAAAGTGAATACTTACTTTTTCCTAACAAGCAGAGCAAGCCTAAGTAGCCCCAGAATGAAGGAGCTCACCCCATTTCCCAGGGTGTGGTTGTCCAGGTGGAGAAACAGGTGGGAAAAAAGAAAATATTGGGATACTAAAGAAAAAAGATTTCTCATTTAACCCTGCTGCTAAAAAGGCAATATGCAAAAAAAAAATGAATTTAAAAGAATTTCCTTTATTCAGAACTACCATATACTTACTGATAGTTGGTCCTCAGTTTCTGGGGTAAGTAATGCAAAACTTTGGCTTAGGAAATTAGTTTAATAGGTAGGCTCTGAAATAAGGGATAATGACACCAGTCACACAGCGAGAAAACTTGTCATTAACCCACTGGGAAGTTGAGTAAAATGGAAATTGGATTGCCTGTTCTAGAAAATAGAAAGGTTAAATTGTCTGGGAGATAAAGGTGATCCTAAACTCTCCTAAGAGGGCAGCGCCTCGGCTCTGAAATCTGACGAGGCAGATAATCATCTGCACAGTTCCACACACAGCTGAAAGCCAACAGGTGATCTTGGGAGGCTTTGAATTATATCAGTGTTGGATTAAACCCATCTGCAACTTGGCAAAAGCCATTACACACATTTCAGCACCTGGGACAGCAACAAAGAGTGTTAGCAACAGAAAAAGTGGGTTTGTGCAGACAAAGTGGGCTCGGGCACCGTCCCAGGAGCGGGGAGAGGCAGCGATGTGGGTCTCGCATGGGGGAACAGCAGAGGTGAGCCCAGGCTCAGGAATCACTCTGTGCCAGTGATTGCTCACAGGAAACGTCAGAACTTGGCAATGTCAAAGAATCAGAGGCACTGCAGAAAGTATTTTCTTTGTTTCTTTTGAAGTGCCCTGGATATAATCAATCACACAGAAAAAACTCCTATATTTCGGTTCGATGTGGAAAGGGCTATTTGCATTTCAATATGTTCAACTTATCCTGCCAATAAAAACATGGAATTGTGAAGAAGAGATCAGGCCACTGGAGTGAAAAACAAGAGATGACATCCTGCAGACCTTTCAGATAAAACAACTCCTTGTTTGTAACATTTCTGTTGACGTCCCAATATTTCTGAATGATTGGGTTTTCAAATGAGATCAGTCAGCATGCAAATGAGGAAACAGGATCAAGACATCTCCCGTATCTGATTGGATAGAGAAATTATCAAAAGACCCTTTTTTCATATCAAATTTCCATCACAAAAGGTCAAACTTTCAACTCCCATTACTTTTGCTAACTGCATTTCACTGTGCCTGCCAGCTCGTTGCTGCTGCTGCTGTTTGCAGAGGGGAAAAAAGAGAAGTAACAAACGATTCCATCTTCTCCCACATCTGTCAGACAGGATGGACAAACATTTTCTAATCTTATTCAATTTTTCTCCACAGCCCTCAAAATCCTTGCAGCCCAAGCATCCCTTCTAACCTGATTAGCTATTCCTGGGTTGTTTTTATTTTTCTTACGGGTTCTCTTCATATTTTCTACCCTCCACACTGACAGAGCACCAGCTGTGTTGCCACAATATTTTGTGCTCCAATTTGGCCATTTAAAATACTATATACTTTCTGATGTGTGCTTTCCTAAAATATATTTCCTTGTGTTGTGTGGCTGGACTGATGCCTAAAGACACAAGAAATGGATGTTCCAGAAAAACAGAAGACAAAGAGAGAGCATTTCAAGGATTTCCCCTGAAATCCTCACACGGCTGCATTTTTCCCTTGCAGTTCATCCTGGACACAACCACTGCCTGGCCTCCTGCAGATGTGGAACAGCTGATCGTGGCCTGAGGCTCCCAGGTTTTGCTCAAAACACTCAGCTCACACGAATTCAGAGCATTCACAGCCCTGGGTCCAAGCAGAGGAGCAGCTCAGCACCCCGAGGTGCCACCCACTGCTGTTCAAGGCTTAAGGCTGAATTTTGGAGTAGCAGACGGGGCAAGTGGGGCAAGCACAAGAAAATGAGTTCACTAGTAAAAAGTGCAGGACTCAATGTATTTGTTGCCACTGGCTCCATAAAAAAATTCTCCCTCAACATTATTATCATTGTAACGTATATAACCGATCGGATCAGTACCCTGAGATTTCTATTATTCTGATTTTCTGTGTTGTTCTTATTACTCAACAACTAAGTGTTTCACAAAGCCATTTCCTACAGAAATATTTATGTTCCCAAATGTTTATTGGCCCCTCTATCATGATCAAGCTTTTATGAGCACTCTATACAGAACACTGAATTAAATACATAATTCCTGCTCTATCAGATCTCGACGCTCTGTTTGTCTATTTTACACAGCCGGGCACTGTGGTGAACCACAGAACACCTCAGAGAAAATCTAATTTATATGGTAAAGATATTTCTATCCACACTGACTGCGTGGGCTGGTGATTACAGAAAGCTAATGAGGACAAGGAGGATGGAGGGTTTAAATTCCATTAAAGGCTTTTATTCATTGTGCTGGTTTTCCTGAAAAACGTGTGCCAGGGATTTCTACACAACTGCGGGCACTGGGCTCACATCACAGGCTGGAAGGAGGTGGAGGTTGCTCCTGGAATCCTCAGGAATGGCTGGAGCTGTGGCAGGGGAGAGGTTTAGGTTGGATATGAGGAAAAGGTTCCTCCCCCAGAGGGTGGTGGGCACTGAGCAGGCTCCCCAGGGCAGTGGGCACGGCCCCGAGGCTGCCAG
>JAWWEU010000038.1:3915165-3987411 GCA_035583155.1 Acropternis orthonyx | reverse complement strand
TCCCCCAGAGGGTGGTGGGCACTGAGCAGGCTCCCCAGGGCAGTGGGCACGGCCCCGAGGCTGCCAGAGCTGCAGGACAACGCTCTGGGGGACAGGGTGGGATGGCTGGGGTGTCTGTGCAGGGCCAGGGGTTGGACTGGATGATCCTGATGGGTCCCTTCCAGCTCAGCAAATCCCAAGACAGTAATGGTGAATATATTCTATCTGTAGGTCTCTACTCTTCACAAGTCTGTTACTACTGAAACACTGACCACCAGGCCACCTAAACAGATAAAAAGTCATTATCTGAAAGGTTAAAGTCCTCAGTGTTCTCTTTTTATCCTGGTCAAAGGTAGTTTGAATATGAGCTGGGGATCTTAATCACTAGGTAAGGTCTGGAGTTCCTGAGATTTAATAATGGGCTCCTCAGTGGAGAGGAAGAAAATATAAAAGATCTGCTGAATGGAAACTGTATTTGATATTCAGATACATTCAGAACCGAGGTGTGGGGTTCTAATGATGAGTAACTGTGCAGTAAGTTATTCAGTCTTGGATTGATTGCACAGGCAACTTTTAAACAGAGTGATTTTTTCCTCTAAAAGATACTCTAGTTCAAACAAGACTCTGTCTAAATCTGTTATGAATTACAATGTGTTTGGAATTAATCAGACAGAATGTGACATCTAACAAAAAAGAAAAAGATGGATTTTTATTCTTAGAACTGTTTTAAATAAAGATTCCTGTTTCTTAAAAGGCCTAACCACTTTGCATAACTGTTTGTACCCAGAAATAAACTGAAGGTAAGGGCATTCGCCTCCACTTGCAGTTTGCACATACCAGAAAAATGTGGAAAGCTGAATGTTAATGGTTATTTTCTCCCTAACACAACACAGAATCCTGCCTAGTGCCATAACGAAAAACACCTTTTACACAATCAAATCCTCTGCTTCTTGCGAGGGCAAAACTTCCAGGTTGCACAACAATTAAAGATTTATGGTTCATGCAACCACCCCAACTCAGTGGCACAGACTTTGTGCACCAGGTAAGAATTAGGCACATTCAGAAACATTAAACCTCTGCAGCAGGTTTTTGAAGGGCAGGGAGGAGCCCAGAACAGGGTTTTGTGTCGGCTTCCAGGAACGAGCCTACAGTGCCATTACCATAAATCACCCCAGAATATCCACAGTGATATAGCACCTTTCATTAAAAAAAAATACTGCAGCTTCTTTCAGAAGCACTGCCACTTGCCATTTCTTTGAGGTAATCAGATAGCTGTTAATTAATAAACCTGTCAGGTGAATCGTCCTGCTCCGGTCATCATTATCCATTCTGTAACAGGATCCTGCTATCAGCACTGCTATCCACCCCATAGCTTCCAGCTCAATTAACTTAATGCTATGCAAATGAGAGGCTCTCCTCATCATTAGCTTATAGCCCACAAATGTTAATAACATAATTGGGCCTTCAACAGGGTAATTAGACACGATTTCTTCCATTAGTCTTACAAGGCTAATTATTGTTGATAGGAGAGAGGGGATGAGTCCCAGTGCTGCATGCAAAGAGGGGCATCTGGTTAAAGCAAATATAGACAAAACATCAACAAGGTAAAACAACAGTTGAGAGCTATAGCAGGGTCAGGTAGGGGTGGGGGGAAGGAAGACAGCACTAGGAGAAAGTTAGGAACCGGTGGAGAAATCCTCTACAAGGTAGGAACTAAACCCAAACGTTCAGCCTGAATCTGGAGCTCTCCTGCACTTAGCAGTGAAACAACACGGTGCTTAATAAATCCAAGCAAGGTACCTTCAAACTTTAGCAGACAGGACAATTTGGAAGCTGTGCTGATCAAACTTCCCGGGTTTGAAATGCAAATATGCAGCCATGAGACCTTAAGAACTGAATCTGATCCTGGATCTCCCCTGGTCGTTACGTCCAACCTTCACTCCCATCACTGGGTTTGTTCTGTTTCGCTGCCTGACTTTTCTGAGTAACAGCCACTTGCTGTAAGAACGAGAGGAAATGGCCTCAAGTTGCAAGAGAGGAGCTTTAGATTGGATGCTAGGATAATTTCCCTCATGGAAAAGGTGCTCAGGCATTGGAACAGGCTGCCCAGGGAAGTGATGGAGTCACCATCCCTGGAAGTGTTCAAAAAATGTGTGGATATGGCAATTCTGGACATGGTGAACACGGTGCTGGGCTGATGGTTGGACTTGATGGGGTCTCAAAGGTCTTTTCCAACCTTAAGGATCCTGCGATTCTAATTACAGGACTGGAATACACTGAATTCTTTCACAATCACGAAGCAAAATGCATTACAGCAATTTATTACCGGAAAGTTAATAAAAACCTGGATTCAGTGGAATGGACTGGCAGTAACAGCTTTAACAGAAAAAGATACGGCAGCAAGTTCCAAACTGAGATCCTATTTTGGCTGGTGGAATGAAAGTTAGGGGTTTGTTCCTATGCCAGTTAATCCTGTGCAGTCTCACCCATGGAGCTTAGGAATGTACAACTGGAGACAAGAGTTCTGCGAGGAAACTACTTTTAAAAGGGAAAATTAAACTTTACAAAAGGATGGCAAGTTCCCCATAGCCATCACCACTTGGCTTAGACAGCTCAGTGTTTTACTGCAGGGTTAAAGAAAAAAATCAATCTGAAGAGCCCACAGGACTCAGGGGACTGAGAAACCACATTATTTCTTTATTTTCTTTCTTTTTACTTCAACTTCGGGGCACATTCATGGCCAACGTGAATCCTCCGACTTCACTGCAAGAACTCTTCCTGTATACTTGCCCTGAAAAGCAGCTTAAATTATGTTCCCAGAAGTAGCAGCACTTACTAGAAGGTTAAATGAAACAATTATTCTTTTAACCTACTGTACCCTGAGCTCTGGTCAGTTCTAGGAACTGTCCTGTGGATTGTTCACTCAGTCTGTATCAGCGGGATATTAATCAGCATTTATATATCACAATATTATAACACAATTTTTTTAAGAATTTCCTTTACCATGCACAAAGCATGCACAAAGTGTCTTAGTGAGCTCAGAAATACAGCAGGTGTTAGAAAAGGATAAATTTAAAGGCCTCTGTGGGACAGATAAAAGCCTTCCACAAAACGTATATAAAGCCTTTTAAAGGACAGCACTCCATAATAGGGAATTTTGTAAACATAATGAATTTAGGGGCAGAAAATATGATCCTTGCACAGCACAAAAACTCTGGGTCACTACACACACCTGAGCCAATTTAAGTGAGAGTGATTAATACATTTATGTGACTGCAGGTGATCCAAGGCAATAGAATTAGATCCAGTGCATCTGTCAGACATAAGGGATCATTCCCACAGCTTTCCTGCAGGATAAGCTATGACAGTATTCAGTTCTGCTCTCTTAAATTGCCCTGCACTTACTGAATTTACTTACTAGAAAATTCTGAGCAAATATCTTGTTCCAAGGCAAACAGCAGTAAATCCACCGATGTTTTAATGAAGATTACACTTTCTAATCCTCATGGTAATGACAAACTAGTCTCCATTCAATATGCAATATTCCTTGTCAGTTTTAATCAGCCATGCTGTATTGTATTTGCTACAGACTGATGCACTTGTCTTCCCAGATCTTCAGCCTGGAGGATCCAAGCCAAAGCAGTGTAATGCCTGTTCTGCTGCTGATTTTCAGGACGGGCCAATTTTGCCAGCCACACCAGCTCTGAGAAAAGCCTTATTCTAGGATTAGTCTCAGATCCAAAGAGATCACAAAATCAGAGCACAGCTGGCACAACCCTGTTCAAGTTTTTACTCCAGAAATCCTGACCTCTGGTAATTATGGAATTCATAAACTGAGTTTTAACTGCACAGGTGTAAGGGTGGCCTTACTACATTTGCCCAGAAGAATGTTCAGCCGAATTTTGCTACCACACTACTGAGGTAAATGGTAAGGGATTGCCACGATGTGAGATGCTGGACAGCACTGGCCAGCCCTCCCTTCCTCTCCTGCTTTCTCAGACACTAAACATCTTCATCCACACTTCTCACACATGCAAAACTCTCATCAGTTTTATCTATATGTGTCCTCTGACCCAGTGCAAAGTAGATGCATTGGTAAATTAAATTAAAATGCTGCAGCACCTTTATATTTAAAGTTTCCCTCCCTCATTTATTTTTCAGAAGTTTTCCTGGTTCCAGTCAGATCTTGAAACCAGCATCTTGGTTACAAAAAGCTCCTAAACGCTGTAAAATCAGACTGGCATGCATATGGTTCTTCTTTGTGTGTGAACTAGTGAGTTAATTAAGGTGAAATGCTGAAAATGACTGCTTTAGAGCATGAAGAAATAATCAGAATGGAAAAAGCACATCATATTTTACCCTGAGAGACCAATCAGTGTTACACTCCACGAAATGCACTGATGGTGCATGACTGTGCAGCCACAGCTTTTTCTCACAGACCCGTCTTAGCAAACTTGTTAGTTGAAAGTGACTCCGTAGCAAAGAGCCTCGGAGAAGAGCTGCAGGATGATCCCTCAGGGTCAGTGCACCTGGAGCATTGCTGGATCCCAACCCAGAGTCAGTCAGGGAGAGCAAGATGAAAGGAGTGCAAACTGGAAACCCCAGGACTGAGAGCGCAGTGAGCTCTGGGGATGTTCTTTGGTGCCCAAAATATGTGAATAGAAACTCAAGCAAAGACAGGGTGGAGGGGGAAAAAACACGGGTTAGATGCCTTGGCTACTATTGAAATGCTAACACTTTCATTTCCATGCCTGTCTCATTTCATTCCTTAAGCAAAAGTCATGTCTTAGGTGAATGCCCTGAGCAACCCCCGACGGTTTGTAGAGATTAACACCACATTGTGAACTTGGATTTTAAAAGTCTGGTTCTTCTTCCGGGTAGTTCTCAGATCTCCTCTCAGAACAACATGTTTTCCCTGACAGGATGGAAATGTGGGAGTTCCCAACACCGAGCACAGGGACCCTCCTCAGCTCAGCCTCCTGAGTAATACGGGGAAGGTTTAAATGCAAACATGAGGACTTGGCTACAAGTTCAGGAAAAATCCTCATCTTCTTCTAGAAACCCGAGACAACCTCGAATAATAATAGTCCACATTAAAGAGTTTTTATCTGTAGGGGCACAACTGCTTTGCTCAGAGGTGAGTGAGAGCAGGAAGGGCACAGAACCCTGAGTAGCTGAGCAAAATTCTCGCCTCTCTGTGCAGTGTTTCCTGGCTTAGGTCGCTCCTTCCAAACTGCACATCTTCCAACAGAAAGCTTCCTGTAATGTTGGATTTGACATCAGACTTCTTGGACCCCCCAAGATTCAAATACAACCCAAAGTCACCTGGATCAAATTGCTGCTCCCCCAGCAATTTTGGCAGCCGAAGGAGGAGCTGGGAGCTGTGCCTGGAGAGCGTGGACACTTCCTGGCACTTTGGCAGGGAGAGTAACCCCAAGCCCAGTACTTTCCCAGTTTGACTGGATCTCTTCCCATGTGGAGAAAGCAGAGACATCGCTGGTTTGGTTTATCTTGTCTAAAACTTGCTCCCAATGCCAAAGACACGAAAAATAGCCCAAACTCCACTGCTTTGACAGAGTTTTCCCTCTCCAGTTCAGTACTGAGTTCAGAAAGGCAGCCTTGATACTGGTGGCAACTTCCAAGAAAAATGGTTCCAACATAAGGGCAATCAGGATAGAAAGTCTTCAGGTTTCCTAAGGTTTGTTATTTGTTAGAGATAGTTACTGCAAAAAACAAACAAACAAACAAAAAAATCCCTTCTTTAAGCAGCAAAAAAATGAAAGGGTTGTGCATGTGGTTTTGGGTCCTTAAAAATAACAACAAAACCAAAAATATTTACTTAGAAGTAGAAGCTTTTCTTCTTTCTCTTCCTGGAGACTTGGGAAGCTGGCTGAGATCAGAGATCTCCTTAATTGCTGCATCCAGGATTTCACCAAACAAACTCCAGCCATCAAAAGGAGCTTGTACGAGGTGAGGTAACTTCTAAAAATAATCCCTGCCTCCCACAACTGAAGCCAAATATACCTCCTATTCTTGCTGGAGCAGAATCAGCTTGTGACAGCAAATGCAGAATCCTCCAGCAAGCCCATAGAAGGGTTTGAAAACTGCATTTGATGTTTTGCTATTGCTGGCTCAAGATGCATATTAATGCCCTTCCCCAGGAGAGAAAGGCTCTTATGGCACCAATATAGGTCAGGCAGGATGTGCAGCAGAAGTGACATAATCTTTTCATTGTAATCATGCAATTTTCTATCTATTGGATTATTTAAGAGCAGTAGCTTCTATTCACATGAGTGTTTTGTTATGGGGGAAGAGAGAGAACAATCTAGGGAGGAGGAGAGCAGAGAATGAGGATTCCCCACCAGTGGCTAAACCTCAGAAATGTGCATAAGGAGCTGCTCCCACTGGTTTGGTGGGGGCAAACCCCTGTATATGG
Source organism: Acropternis orthonyx (assembly GCA_035583155.1). Classification (NCBI taxonomy): domain Eukaryota; kingdom Metazoa; phylum Chordata; class Aves; order Passeriformes; family Rhinocryptidae; genus Acropternis; species Acropternis orthonyx. The sequence continues at coordinate 3,980,996 of JAWWEU010000038.1, read as the reverse complement.
GACTTTTTGCACTACATGGAGCCCCTGGGGGTGCAGAGCAGAGGCCCCTGCCAGGGCCTGGCACCCCTCTGTGTGCTGGGAAGGGAAGGCACCTTCCCTGATGTTTCCCCCTTATGTCATGCTGATGCCTCTTGCAACAGAGGCAGATCAGGAAACAAAGATACGTGACTTAATTAAAATGTTGCCAATGATCAGGGTAAGTCTCCAAACACTTGCATCACAGGATAGCACAATGACTGAATTACTTGGAAAAGGCTGCAGGGGTAGGAACTGTGGATTAAACTGATGCCACTCACTGGGTGAAGCAGAAGGGTCATTTGCCAGGCCACATGAGAGGAAGATTTGATGATTTTGCCCACTAAAAACACTGGGATTTTATTTGGGGGAGAAAAAAAGACTTGTTAATTTTATTTCTTGGCCAGGGCTGTGGGTGTGCTGTCAGCACAGATAACAGGGGTGGGGAAGACAAATAAGAATCCAACACCTAAAACACACTTTCCAAAATAAGCCTCTATTTCATAAGCACCCACTGACCTCAGAAAGATCCTGCTCCTTTAACCCCCCCACTGTTTTCACCAAAATCTGTTGGATTTGAACACGTGATGGAGGAGGAAGAGCCAGCTGAGGTGGGAGCATGGATATGCAGAGGGGAAATACAAGGAAACCCATCAGGATTAGTGCTCACACCAGTAACTAAACCAGCACTCACAGGATGGGCTGAGACAAAACTGGGAATGACTGACACAGAGAATTGTTCTGCCTATTATTTTCACTACTTTACAAATTAAGCCAAACCTTACACAGGTCACTTGGACTTTTCCTACTGTTTCCCTCTCTCCCTGGTGAAGACCAATTTTATTGTACTGATTTAGTACCTTGATCACCACATCATTTTTTTAACCCTGAGAATAAGACATAATTATAACATTTTTTCTTTGCTACTCATCAGATTTTTGCATGCCATCAATTAAAACCACATCTATTAAAAATACACAATATCCATCATTTAAATTAGGCCAAAGTTTTAACAATGCTCTGTAAGATTTTTCCATCTCAGAATAATTCAATCACTATTATGTTTCCTTGATGCAACTATTTTGGGATTTAGCTTGTTCCTTGATAGGAATTTAATTAAGTCATTTACATGTAATTTCCAAATATGTAGCTGTTACAAAAGGCAGCAAAGACTTGAAAAGGCAAAAAGAAACCTGAAGAGAGCCAATCTTTAAGAGAAATATTTCTGATATAAAAATGAATCTGAGGAATACATATTCAGTGATAAGTATTCCAGTCCATGTCTGGTAAACCCTCAGATAATGGCAGCATGGTGGGGTCACTGGGGTTCTATTAGCTCAATTAACGAGGAGTAAGATAAGGCTAACACCGGCTCTTCAAACGGCTCAAAAATAGAGCTGATAGTAATGGAGTTATTAACCTTCGCCAGCCATTGAATTTTGCTGCTGATTCAAACTCCATTTCCTAGTTCAGGCCTCCATTAATAGGCTGTTTATTATCCCTAATCCACACTGGGATCAGCTGCAGAAATATGAAAGCCCCATGTAAAGACCAACTAGTTAAAAAGACAAAAAACTCTTTTTTTTTTTTTCCCCCCGTTCTGATTTTTCCCTTTTCAACATACTCAGACGTTCTACCTTGGAAATTAGGAATTTCATTATCCTAAACTGTTTGAATACAGGTTCTTAGTAGCGTGATAAAAATGAAGCTTTAAATATATTATGGAAAAAGATGACATAATTTGGGATACAGCCACATCATTCTGAAGACTAAATAAAAACACTGCTGGAAAACTCACACTGTTTATTTTCTCTACTGGGAAAGGAACAACTCTAATATTGGAAAAATGGGTATCTGAAATACATTATACATGCATTGTTAGGTCAATCCTCTAGTTCATCCCTCCCCTGCTCAGCTTTGTCCATCCACTTGTATCGTTTGTAGACACTACCGTGATACAATTAATCAATACTGGAATGTAAAACAATCCACCCTGGATTCAGATCAGATGGACAAAACCAAAGGAAATAATGGAACAGAGGAACTGGCAATGCCAGGACACACAGAGGAGCAAAACCCCTTGGCACAGAAGGGAGGGCTCCAGTTTTAACCACACAAATCCTGAGTGAAAGGGTCTTTAGGCTCCTTGCTGAGTTTGTGCTCACTCAACTGAGATTTTTGATACTTAGAGAATATTCAAGATATTTTCAGTGAAAGACACACTGTTTAGCTACCACAGATGTTCTCCCAAAAACTGTCACAACAAACATCTGACAGAAAATCAGCAATTATGAGCAATGGAGTAAAGATCGAAATAGAAATGTTTATGCTGCTCTATAAACCTCCAGGACACTGTGCTGCCCTCAAACTGGAATGCAGCTCTGCTTGGCCCATCCCAGCACAGAAACAGCTGGAACGACCACTGAAGGAAGAGAACAGGGAGGCAGGATGATCAGAAGGCTGAAATGACATTTAGGAAAGGAAAGGACAAACAGACCAAGGCTCTTTGGGAAAGAGACAACCGAAAGGCAACAAGAGGCTTATAAAATCAGGAGTGTTGGGAGACGTGACCAGGGGATGCCTGTAACTCTCTCAGTAGCAGAGAAGTATTTTCACATTCCACCCAGTGAAATGTGGTTTGATTTGGTGGCCAAACGAGTGACTATAAAGTCAAGGAAAATGGGTGATCAGACAGTTGTCCAGATGCCCCTCTAGCTCAGGAACCCTTAAGCTGCCGACTGCCTTAGGCTGGCCTGGGCCCAGCAGAGGGCTGGTCACGAACCAGCTGAAGGTGATGCCGAGACATTCACAACAGATGACACTGGGGCTGCTGACTCTGATTTTAACTGGAAGTTTGGGACAGCAGAAGGGATAAGAAGTATTTTGGTGAGTATTAGAACTGGCCATGGCTATATGATACATTTCTTGCTGTTGCTCAAGTGTTAACAATTTAAAAAAAAACTAAAATACCTGTTTACAGTCCTTTGAGTTAGTCGGGAGCTTCAGATGCCAACCCCTAACTGAGTGTGGATTCCCACTCTCCGTAGGCACTAAGTGGTTAATGGGGTCTCTTACTCCAGAGCTGAGAGGCCTCTGACAGATTGAGCTCCTTATTTGCCCTAAAGGCTGCCACAGCTCGGTGGGATTGGGATCTGCCCACCCAGGGAGGGGCGCAGGGAGCAGCTCTCTGGGAAGCGGCTTTTGCTGATACTGGCAGGTTCTCTGCACTCAGCAAACCTTCACTCTCCCGCAGATCCTAATTTAAAGCAAACCCCGGGCCTCACTTTTCCAGTGGAAATTGAATTATTTTCCTTTTTGTTCCAGGGCAGTTCTTTGGATGCAGTAGCTGCTGCTGTATGAGTTTTTTTATTATTACATTTTAACAAACTTTATAGCCCATTTTGTTTGTTTTCAAATAACTTTATTTTCCTTCTTTTCTACCATCAATTACTAGGTTTGTTTTTCTTTCCATAAGATGGAGGAGTCAGGAGACTGATCCTGCTCAAAGCTGTATAATTTAGTATTATGTATAGTAGCTTTATGAGGTGGGAGTCAGATAAAACATAGTATTTGAACACTAACCATTTATTAGCTCCAAGGAATAGATTTGTGACTTGACAAGCAGACAATAACTCTGTGTTCTGATCAGCCAAAGAGGTCTACTCTGAGTTCAAAAACCAGAGTAACAGTCTCTTTCACAAATAATTTTGTTTACTGATGTGACTAGATTTTAATAATAAACTTGATATATATGTAAATTTATTTTAATCTAATTTCATCAACAGAGCCCTCCTAAAAATGAGACTTTGTAGATTGTTCCTTGTCTGATTTATAGATTTCTACATCCTATTCCCAGATTGATTTTAAGGCTATAATTCTATCAGGTTTTCCTCCCGATGTCAGAAACACCACCTCTGCAGATAGTGTTTTATAACTAGCATCACGACTGCAACTGAATTACTGCCCTGCTGTCCTATGCTGCAATATGTCCTTTGGTTTATAATCACCCTCTCTCCCTTATATCCCTCCTACTTCAGCTTCACGGAAAATATCAGCTCCAAAATCAATCAGGGAGCACCACGTCTGTTTTTGTCCCTTACTTCAAGCCCTGGATGAAACAGTGGGGGCCAAATCCTTCCCTCAGATATGAGTGTGCAGAGCTCTGTAAAGCAAAAGGCAGCAGAACAAATGGATCAGTGCTGAGCTGCCACACAGCCAATTCTATAATGAGTTGTTCTGCCTCACTTGATGAGGTCTCAGTCTTGCAAAGGAGCACACTCGAGTATTCACACTGATCTCGGGCACTCAGACACACGTTTAGGGATTCAGGACCTTCCTTCTAAATGCACATAAAGAATAATCCAGGAGAAATGTTATTTAACTGAGTCTAGCATAAGTTTCAAGATTATTTCTCCTTTTTTGTTTCATAAAATGGATCCTGTTTAAGATGCAAATCGTCTTACTTTGAATAAATAAAGCTACTGCTGTTTTCACACACTTTCCTTTTCAAGCCTTGATGGATGACTGTCAGCTCCCTCCCTTTGCACTCCCTTCTTTTCTCTCTCCACCTCAACCTCACTCTTTTCCCTCTTTTCCTCCACCTTGTGTAGGGAGTCAGGAGGGGATTCAGGGCAGCCACACAGGAGACACAGGAAGAGTAACTTTGCCAACTCTAACACTGATGTGGGTAATACACCTACCCTACTTTTTAGATAGGAACAGCTTCCTGGAAGCATAAAGACTACAAATTCCCAGTGTGTGCCCTTGGAATGGCCACTGTGCCAGTATGGTATGGATTGAACCAGGGAGCCCTGGGAAGGGAGTGGAGAAGCCTCTCAGCTTTGAGAAGAGCCCCAGAACTTCAAACCCTCACCACTTCTGGACCAGCTGCAAAAAGTAACACTATTGTCTTTCCTTGGCACTCATGACAGTTCTTTTTTGATGCTGATGCCTCTCATATTACATTTCTGAACAATTCATTATAGCTGAAATAAAATATAATTCCCATGTTGTTTTTAATTATTTCACAAACCCCTGAAGCCTCATAATGAGCTCCTTGCAATACCAATATATTTCCATGGTATTATTCCAATGCTGAAGGAAGAAGATGTAGATCCCCCTCCTGCTGCAAATAAAACACACCTTCTGATATAATCCAAATTTTAATCCCTTTCTTATGGTTTGTCATTAGAGGCAACTCAAACAAATAACCAGAACAACAAACCTCTTCTCTCTCCCACAGTCTGGCCATCTGGAGCATTTGTGAGGCCAGGGCTCTATTTCCTACTCTCCAGGAGCAAGACCCCTTTCCTAGCTAAGGGAGCAATGAACAAATAAGACGCAATAGCACACGTAATGTTAACAAAGATCTGTATCTTCCCATAAACAATTTTTTCACATATGCAATGCTGTGATTGCTGAATTCCCCTCTTACCTGTTTGGGTTGATCTGGGATTTGTGCAGCTGCTCTGCCTGCTCGATGTCCCTGGGGAAGCCGGAGAGCACCCAGCCATCGGTCAGGCAGTCCAGGGAGCGCAGCCGCTTGGCCAGGAGCTCCAGGACAAGGTTGTTGGGGACTGCAAAGGATTAAAAAGGTGACATTTATTTTGCATGCTGAGCCTGCAATTAAGGAGGATGCACGCAACTTCTTCTGGTCAGACTGCTCCACAGAGCACAGGGTTATTCCTGTTTGTGACTGATGGACTTTGGAGAGAGCACTCACTGGTGGCTTTTGCATATTTACTGTGCCACGGAGCCCCCAGACTCATAAGGGACTGCAGGACTAAAGCAAAGTATTTGGTAAAACCTGATGCTCCCATCATTTTGCAACGTGCTTTTCCTCTCAGCCATGCTGGACTGATGTCCCAGTGACACAATGGTATCAAAATGCAACAATAATGACTTGTTGTTAAAAGAAATCCTGAAACAGGAAGGAAATTCCTGAGCATTCTGTGCTGAAGCCAGCAGGTGATAATGGCTCTGCCACAACAGGCCACATGTGCTATTGCTCCAATCTGCCCAAAGGCCTGGGGATTTTACAACTGAAAATAAATTTTCAAAATGTATCTCAACTGCTTTTACTACTGCATTGACGACTCCCTAATTTTAGAGAGAAAAGTTCTTTTTCCTCTATTATTATTTTCCTTTAGGGCAAGAGAGAAAGAGGAAGACATGGGTATGCTGTGCTGTTGAGCTTCCAGCAGATCCTAGGCGATTCCCCACTTCCAGAGCCCAGATTGCTTCCATCCTTCATATGGGCAGGAGAAACACTGCAGATTACAAGGAAATGAAAAAGATGCAAGGTACTGACTGGGATTACAATTACTATGCAGCTTTTAAATTCTATTTAATAGCACACAGTGCTAACAAGTATCCTGCATGTTTTCATCAAAGCCTTCATAAAGTAAAATATTTCAATCAGGCTATTTAACCTTAGGTAATTTAGAGGGGCTGTGGGGGAGAAGTGCTTGGTTTTTTCATAATTACATTATTAGGTGACATGAGTGACTATAAATTTTCCAATGAATGCTGTGGTGTGTTGGGCTCACTGTCAAATAACCCCAAAGAAGGGACAGCAAAATCACCTCGAGCTGCTTCCCAAAGCAGCAGCCAAAGCAATTCCCAGGCAGCAAGGAGAGCCCCTTCCCTTTATCTGTACAGCCTGTCTAACACACCGGAGCCTCTGCTGAAAACAAGCCAGAAAAATTGCTACATAAATCCCCATCATGGCATGTGGATGTTTTGATGCTCACCCTGCCATCACATCTGCATACAAAAATACAACAACAAGTGCTTGTAGGAGAGTGTATGTGTCAGATTTCTAACACTGCACTTCGCTTCAGGACAGGCTGACAGGAATCTGCCTGGATTTTAGCAGAGTGAATTATCAGCAGTGCACATTTATACCCTGGGTACAAGCAGGTTTTAAGCTGCAGGAATGGAATTTAGCACTGCACCTCTAGCACGGAAGTCATCACTACTCCTTTAAATAATCAAATTACTGAGTTTACAGAACTGCACTCAGGATTCAATGTACCAGCAAAAAGGGAGGAAAACCGCAGGGAATTAATTAGAAAACAGATTAGTGTATTAATTGAGGATATCCACTTCACATTAGAAAAGAACAAGTTAAAGAGAGCAATATTCTCCATCTGCTGAAATGAAAAAAAAAAAAAAAAAAAAGAAAGGAATGGAATAAACCCAGACACTTGACAAGGAGCAAAATGACAGTGCAGAACCAGGTATTCCATTAAAAATGGGATTCATAACATTAACTCTGCAATAGCACAGCAGCAGGCAGGGATGTTCCTACACAGATGATACTTCTCTAGCCAAGACCTGAGCTGCAGGCAGGGATGGCAGGGATAACAGGAGAATTCCAGTGCTCTTTGCAGGGCAGTTCTTCTCCCCACTCTCCAGCTTAGAAGAACGAGTGCAAACCCAAGACATCCTGGTAGGAATAAAGGAAAACAAATAAACCCGCCTTCTCTTTCCCAAAAATGTATTCCACACAAAGAGCAGTGGAATTTTCCCATGCCCTTGAATTTCTGGCTGCAGCACTGAACTTTCTTGATGCATGTTATTTTATGACAATTCCTACTGGAATCATTGACATGGATTTAAAGAGGTGTCAAATTAACAGGATTGTTTTTTACTTTGGAAAAAAATCCACAATGCTCCAAATAGTTTTGCAAGGAATTGGAATAAAACCTACAAAGCCATGAGTAAAACTGCAGTAGGATTCTGCCAGAGCTGACATGCCTGTGAGATGAACAGGGAATCAGGGCAGAGGCTGAAAGCCCCAGCAATGGCACAGGGACATGGGTGTGCTGTGCTGAGCTTCCAGCACATCCTAGGAGAGTCCCCACTTCCAGAGCCCAGATTGCTTCCATCCTTCATATGGAAACACTGCAGGCTGCAAGAAAGTTAAGAGGCAATTGTGATGGCAACCTGGTGGCATCTCCTGGGTCTGATCCCTTCCCCACAGGCCTCCTGTGAGCTCTGATGAACAAAATTCTCCACTTTGATAGTCAGTATTTTTGAACAAAACTGGAGCAATCACAAGAGGGAAAAAAAAAATCAAGATGCAGTGACAATTAATTAATATTATCTAATGACATTCCCGGTTTGGGGTGTTTTGAGTAGCACTGGGGATACGTGGGAACCCTGACACCTCGCTCACTTCAGCTGTGAGTGACTGGGAGACATCAGCAATACCCTTCAGATTGTTTGTTCACTCATGTACATATATACATCACTGAATAATATAGATGCTTACATATCTTCCGTGCCTCCCTCTAAAGCTTGATGGTGAGAAATAAAACATAAACAAGTCAGACAGCGAGCTCTGCTCTCCTCTTGATTAGCAAACATACCTATCACTTCAACACAATGGGGGAACAGAGCTTGTTGGCTGCTCGATGGCATTACAAAGTACATCAGCTGCCCTTGAACAGCAACAGTCACACTTAAAACAGCTGCATTAAAACTGTAAAACATCTTCCACGGACCAGAGGGAAGAGGGGGGAAAAAAAAGGAGAAAAAGGGAAGGAAGAAATCAGTATTATTCTTATTTTGTAGTGCAGAGAGAGTAGGTAATGAAGAACTCTGTAGTACAGTATTTTCACTCATGTGGAACTGTCTCTGGAATGTAAGGCAAATTAATAACCTGTAATTGGAAGGGCACACAGTCTGTGAGGAACTAGCCAGAGGTCTCCTGGCCTTAAGCACATGACCCAGGGGGTATATAGCAAGGTAAAATATAGAGCTTTTCTGATGAGACAGTCAATCCACATGTTTTAAGTAGATTATGAAGCCCAAGAGCTTTGAGTAATCAATTCCTTTTCAACATAAGCCTGCATGAGTTTCCAACTCTGCAAGTTGGGGGAATGAGACTCGAGAGAGATTTTACTTTATCATTAGAGAAGTCCAAAGGTAAGTTTCTTGTAAAAATTACAATGTGCTGCTACAAAGAGATATCCAGATCAGGTAATGTGGAAGCACATCTCTGTTTAGGGTGAGAAATCAAGGCACAGGAGTAAAAGTCACCCCTCAGAAGAAAAGCTGCAGAGCCACTACAGTGATACCTGAGAGCATCATATACAGCTGTGACCAGGGGGACAGTGACACCACACGTGGAACCCAGGGCAGAACGGGGCCCCAGCCAGCTCCATGTAGAAATGTAACTCATTCATGCACATATTCCTGCCCAGCACCAACCCCACACACCACTTTATCTCCCAGCCTGTCTGACAGCCTTAACGGTCCAGGCTACCCACCTGAATTAGCAGCTGTGGGCCTAAGACGTGATCTATTCAATTCAAGGCTATGATCAGCCAGGGGACAGAGAACCGAGGCTTAAAGTGCTGCTGCTCACGCTGGATGTGCAGCACGGACACCCAAAGATTTGCTGTCTCAGGGCTCTCAATCAGCACCTTCCAGCAGACCATTTAAAAACTAACTTTTCGTCTCAGAGCTTCAAGGGTTTTCACAGGTGCTTCTCATGAAGCTCAGAGGAGTGTGGCCCATTAGCTCTCCCCCAGCCCATGGACCCGGATCAGGCAATCAGCTACAAAATCATACCACCTGCTCAAGACAAAAGTAACAGAACATTAAAGGTACAGTGTGAAAGGCAAAAACACCACTTGAGAGATTACAGGGCACTATTCTCCACTAACTTCAATGCTGTCAGTGCTCCAAGCTATACAATTATCATATTTAAATTGATTCCTCCTCCTTATACTTTCCTTTAAAACAGACTTTTGAAGGGTATTGACTCACTTCTCCAAACCTATAAAACCTCGATCTTAAGTACAGCATAAATGCATTTGCAGGTATAAAATCTGTCAGCTTTGTGCTTTAAAAGGCTTGAGGTCCTTTTGACAATACTGTCCATTTACACTTCATCCTGCTCATAGAGGGTTTTTTTATTAGCCGGGTCTGAAGACTTTCACAGCTAATTCAGATGCCTGAGGCTCGATCCCAGTAGCTGACAGTTAACATCTTGCCCTGAGAATAAGCTACTGCCAAAGGCTACTTTCCTGGATTGTCCTGTCAATCCTAAATTTAGCAAAGCATGAGATTTTCTTATTTTATTGCTCTAGAAACTCTGGATGACTCACAACGAGTAATTGGTTTTTATTCTATTCTGTTTCCTTGCCCACTGTAAGGTCCTCAGAGATTGTATCGATTGAGATTGTATCAATTGTTTTTTAATGTGTTTGAGAATGATTTAGCAGTGATTTACCATCGCGTTGGCCGATCGTTAATCGAGCCTAATCCTCCACGCCGCCCGGCCGGTGAGGACGGGCAGGTTTGGGGTTCAGCCAGTTCGGGTGCCGGCAATAAACAACCATCCAAGGGCGAGCGGCGGCACCGGGAGGGGAAGGGGAAAGTCAGGAGGAGGGAATCGGGTCTCACAAAGTGTGCTGAGTGGGAAGGGACCCGCGGGGACCGTCGAGCCCGACCCTGAGCCCTGCACGGAACCATCCCCGGGACTCACACCGTGTGCCCGAGAGTACCATCCATCCCCTCCGGGGGGCTCCGGGGATGTCCTGGGGGGCTCCGTCCTGCGCACCCGGGAAGGTCCCGGAGTTATCCCAGGGGGTCCCGGGGTCGTCTCGTTTTTGTCTCGGGGTGGTCCCGGGGTTGACCTGAAGGGTCCCCCACGGTTATCCCGGGGGGTGAGTGGTCCCGGTGTGATCCTGGTGTGACCCCGGGGGGGGCGGGTCTCGGTGTGATCCCCGTGTGATCCCGGGAGGGGGTCCCGGTGTGATCCCGGGGTTATCCCTGGGGGGGAGGGGGCGGTCCCGGCGTGATCCCGGGGGGGGAGGGGGCGGTCCCGGGGTGATCCCGGGGGGTCCCAGTGTGATCCCAGGGTTATCCCGGGGCGGGGGTCCCGGCCCCGCTCCCGTTGGCTGTTCTCTGTCGCCACCCCGCGGTCGCTCCGGGCAGCGCAGCCGCTCCCACCGCCGAAATGCCGGGAATTCACGGGAAAACGAGCCCGCTCATCTTATACACACGGGCACTGCTGAGAAGCGACGTAATTATTTTAACACATTAAAAAATAAATAATACGGTAAAATATTTAATTTCAACGTTTTAAATATTTTTTGTTTCTTCGAATATGTCAGAATCTCTCTTCCGATTTTTCTTTTTCTTTTTTAGGCTTTTAGTGATTTAAAATAGGAATCGTCTGTGCTAAAGAGGAAATGATAACATTTTTAAATCAGGTGTTATCCCAAATGATCGATCAAACCATATGGAATAAATGAAGACTTTCAGAAATGCCCTTTAAAGGAGAGCAAGTGTTGCCTCACGGGTGTCAAGCCAGAGATTCAGGAACGTACACCTGATGGCACTTAGTGACAAGATAAGATGCCAGCCCCCTACACAGCTTTCCCTGTCAGCAGCACTGAAAAGTCAGTCCAAACTGAGCATCCAGCACACAAACGAAAAGCTTTTCTCCCCCTAAAAACGGCCTCTGTGCTCTTTTCCGTGTATTTGCCCAATGGCAGAGACTCCCGGGAGGATCCCGTGGGCTGATCCAAGGTCACCATCCACACACGGAGTTCCCAGGCACGCTCACTGGCGGCAGCGGGGCTCGAGTGGAATGAGGTTTCCTGCCTCAGTTTACCTGTCTGTGAGACAAAAGCCACACTGAGCTACAGCACAGGGATGTGTCTAACCTGGCAGTTTCTAAAACTAGTAATAAAATGCACATTTGCACTACTTCTTGTATTCCTCTGGTTTCCACAGAGGGAATACAGCACAAGACAGCAACTGCAGCTTGAACTGCAGCGGATGCAGCATTTCCATTATCAATCAAGTTCCCCATTTCCTCCTTAATTCTTAAAGTTTGGCTTTACTGAAGAACACAAGGCTGTAATAGTGCAGAATTTGGCCTTCAAATCCTTTTTGACAGTGATAATATTGAAAAAAAAAAAGAATAAACTTGGTCTGACAAATATGGTGAAAATTGTCTTGGCTTTTTACACTTCATGAGGTGGGAAGGGAGGATAATTGGGGGGTTCCTCAACCCTCACCAGGGATGTCTGGTAAGGGATCCAGCTCTAGATCCCAAACCATCCTGTGACTCCTCTTCCCGCTCCTCCTGACACCTCCCACACATTAAAGGGACATTTAAAAATATAAAGCAACACACAAGAGCTATTAAGCATTTTCCTTGTCACGAAAAAGGTCTGTTCCATCCAGGAGCCTGATTCTGTGTATGACACCTCGTGAAACCGAGCCCAAGACAAGATTGCATGGTCAACTCCCCAAAAAGGGCATGCTGCAACAACGTGCTTTTCCTTCTGGTTTTTGTGTAAAAGCTCTGTGATACCCCATCCCAGACTCCAGAAAAACACCCAGAATTCAAGGCAGCAGCCCTTTGCTGAGGAGACAGTGCAGCAAGGAAAGGAAGGGAAAGGAAAGCCCACTATTCCAAGTTTTTAAGAATGACTCTCAGCAATAAAGATCAATATAAAAGATTAATACTTCACATTTATATTGTACTTTGCTGTTTAAAAGCCCCTGACAACCATGAGACCACAAATGGCCAAGGGCCACATTGTCACTCAAACCCATGAGGGTTTGTGGCTCTAATACCAGATTATTGATCCTCCAGCAACAGTAGGAATGGTGGAACCTGCTGGAAAACCAGGAGACTGGCAGTATTTATATAAGCAGGACCTTATGCACTGAGTGAGTCATTATGACAATCGCTCCAGAAAACAACTGCACTTGTCTCTTAAATCAAACCACATTTATTTTGCCTGGTTTGGCTTCCAGGATTGGGGTGTGCTTTTTTATTGCTTTGTTTTTACCCCTAAGTGGGGTGGCCTTAAAAAATGTCTTTGTAGACCAAGTCCCACTTCAGCTCTGAGTATCTGCCAGGCAGATACACCAGTTTTGACGGTGGCTTGTTGTGTAGACTAAAGAAAAATACATTCAGGATTTTCCAGTGAAGGAAAAGGGAGTTCTAACTTGCCAACTTGCAGGAATCCAATGCATAGAAAAGTAAAAATCAGGAAAGAAAATGACAACTTACTACCTATATGCTTTCATGTAAAACCTTCTACTCTACAACCTTGCATCTTTTATAAAAATATGGCCACCTAAAACAGGAAAAAAAAATAAATTTTATTTTGTTCTCTTGACCACCAATTTTCTCCTAGTAGGAAAAAAGACTGCTAGCTATTTTCCATAAAAAAACCTTTGTAGCAGTCCCAGAGGAAAAGTCAAAAGTTTGACTTGAAAAACGGAGCTACTTCAAAAGCATTGTCAAACAGAGGTGAAGGTTTCTTAAAAATGCATAAATTAAAGTATGGTGTATTCATAAATATCTCCATAACTTTGCACAGTCTACTGGTGAGCGAGGTGCACATATAGGGAAACATATAGAATTGCTAGAAAACTAACTTAAATAAAGCAGAAAATCGATTTGTTTATTAGCTCCTGTTTGGACTCTGTGTGTGTGTGTGTGAAAAATGAAAGAAAAATGGAGAGTTTTTTTTTCAATAATAAAAAGGGAGTTGCACTGCAGGGCCCCTAAAGCTTGTGAAAAATTAAACTCGACGGATTCAAACTGTCCTATTTCCACTTCAAAAGAGAAGAGGCACTGAGCTCTTCCCAACTTATCTTCAAACGCCCAGCACCCTAGAAAGTTTCTTTAAAAAAAATAAAGTCTCCAGTTCCCCCAAGCACTGTACCCGTTACTGTAGCTGCTGTCTCTCCCTCTTCTAATTATACCCATGTGAGTCTATTAATCAACTTGTAAATTATTTAGAGAGCCATGCGCTGTCTTCAGCCAGTACAAACACGCTGCATGCAAAGACTTGCTGAAAACCAATGGAGCTCCCAGAGGGTCTCTGCAATGTTCAGACAGCTCACAGCTCGCCAGTACAGCGCTCTTGAAAACAAGGAATAACACTCAGCTTTACCTCCTCAGATAGAAAGATTTACTCAGCCTTTCAACTCGCAAACTCCTTGCAAGTTTTTAACAAAGAGGAAGCGGCTCCATTGTCAAATCTGTGTTTCTCACTTAGTGATGAGAATATTAATTTGATGGCAAAGGGGAAAAAAAAAAAAACCCCTAACCCGAGTGTTTTGGGTGAGGCTGTGATCACAATCACCAGGGGACCCCGACTTTGAGAGGCTACACCAGAAAGCACCCCTTTAAAACCATTCCAATTTAAAATAAGGGGAAAAGAAATCTGTATTTGTACAGTAATGGGTTTTATTAGAAAAGAGGAGAAATTAGGGAATTCCAGATGTTACCCACTACGTGCAGACTGCCATCAGGGACAGCTTCAGATATTACTGCTTAAAAAATACAAAAAGGAAGGTGGGAAAAAACAACACAGATTGTGTGTGTTCAACTCTAACAGGCTGCAAATGGTGCAATGCTATCTGTCTTCCATGAAACAGCTTTCTCACCATCTGAATCTTCCATTTTGGTGAGAAAAAGAACCCCAATTATTCAAACTAATAGCAGTTCTCCCAGCTGAAAAGCAGAATCTTACTGGTTTGGGAGTGGGGATCATTTTTCCCCGCTGCTCTTCCTGGTGTTTTCCAGTCATCCCAATTGCCTCCATTTATTGCTGCCTCACAAACATGTATTAATTAGCAGTGATCACTCCGTGCTATCTCACCATGAAAACTGGACAGAATGACGTGCAAATTTCAACTGACTGATGACCTTCCCTATTTTTGTGATGCCCCCAATGCCAAAATGCTTCTGCTTCTCTTTTCATTAATAAAATGCAAACACCTCAAGGGGCAAACACCAGGGACCTTTAGAGGGGGGAAAGCAAAAATGCTTTCTGCAATATTTTTTTTCTCCCAGGGTATCAAATTCTCACAGACACTTTTAAAATGGTCAACACAGATCTTGTAGATGGAGGATAATTCAATTTTGAGTGAGACAGGTCCAGAAGTCAGGCTAGCCCTCCATAGAATTACAGCAACCCAGGGACAAGAATTCTGCATAGAGATCCTCTTCAAGCCTGGGGGGTTTAGGAAGGGTCTACCTGCACAGGCATCATCTGTGCAGGGAAGGACCAGTCTTCCAGAACATTTCAGAAGGAATCCAACCAAAATAACTAAATTTCTGGGAGTTGTCTTGCTGCCTGTGGGAGGGTTCTGGCCACTACACTCACCTCTTGCCCCAAATCAAAGCCTCCCAGGCTGCCCAAGCAAATGGTGTGTGCTAAATTTAGCATTATTGAGCAAAAGTGAATCTAACCAGAGTCAGTGACCACAGGACTGGTCTCAGACTCCAGTGCTGCTAATTTTCTGCCCAGAGTATAGTTAGTAATAATTGCCCAGTACTCAGTGAAAGCATAACATCCTAAAGGAACAGCCTGTGCATTTCCGAGTGGCTGTCCAAAGCACAGCTCTGTGTCTGTGACAGACAGAAAACTCTCAGGTTGATGAACTTATCACCAAAAATGCATTTTTCAATACCTAGTGTGCACCTACTAGACCAGAATGTCCTGGGAATTAAAAAATTAATGGGCTAAAAAATATCTATGCTGCCTTCATTAAACAAAATAAATCTCCACATGAGGAGTTGATAAAGCAGGTCTTTATGAGCCAGCAAACACCAGAAAACACAGAAAAGGGGAATGCACTGGGTTACCTTCTGGGGTGAAGAACAGAATTGTCTGGGCTGTTCCTGAAATACGTGATGAATACCTGAAGCAGCAGTACAGGAATAACAGCACAAACAATGTTTGTGGATACTAAACCCATGATGAGATGTGAGTTAGTGGGGCTGAACTAGACCAGAACAGGCTGTGGAGAGCCCCAATAACTCAATAACGAGTTAGCTTTGAATAAGCTCCATTTGAGCCTTGTTAAGACACCACAACATGCCCTGTTGGCATCTCTTAAATGACTAATTGCATGCAATCAGTTGTGTCCACGAGAAGGGAAACACGCTGAGATCAGTCCCCTGGGGAAGCATTTTAAGAATATATGAGGCATATCCTCAAGATTTCATGGCACGAGTTTCATTTCGCCCAGTAATGATTTTCCATGGTCTGTCTTTGGTTCCACTGCTCTGTGACAGTGTCACCTGCACGATTCCTCACCCAAAGGAACAACTAAACCTTCTTACAACTAGAAATGGAATGTAAATGTTGAAGTTCTAATTGCTCTCCTTTCTGCTATCGACTACACCAACTCTTTTCAAGTGAAATTTTCTTGAAACTGAATCTGGTCAGTAACAGTGTGAGAACCTTCCCCCTGTTTTAACCTGGCTGTAACTCTGCAGCAAGAGAGCAAAGATGCAAAGATTCTTTGCCCACCTTTCCTCTTCAGTACACTGTGTTATTTCATTTTCTCCAAGCCTCTTGTGAGGGCAGTAATGAATTCTTGTTAGTGTTTACTAATGTAAATTCATTCTTTGTTATCCCTGGGAGAGGAGGATTAGCAAAATGACAGAACTTATTATTTCTGGTATTGCTATATGATGTTTATCTTTATTCAGCCCTTAATTTTGTGGTATGTCCCACTAAATAAAATATATTTGTGCATACAAGGAAAAACTAAGGGAGAATTTTTAGCATAATGTACAGAAATATAGTTATGATCCCTATTAACATTCAGAAGTGTTGTACAGCTTTATCCTTGCATGCTGTATTAAAAAAATTAATCTAAATCTGAAATAACTTCTAATTTGGAGAAAGAAAGGAATTACAACTTCAATTTCATTTTCCTGAAATGAAAGCAGCTCCCTTGGACTAAGGATGTGCATATTTTTAGGACTGGCTAGAAATTATGATCTGTGCAATTATTTTACTCTATGGGGAATGCATTTGGAACCTCCTTTAAGGAACTTTCATGGTTAAGACTAAGTTTATAAAGCACACAGTGAACATTTTAGTCAAGAAAGCTCATAAAGGACCTGTCTCTGAATAAACAGATCATCCAAACTCCCATCTCAGCCAGGAGTGAAATTCAGAGAGCGTGGTATTTACAGTGGTTGTCCTTCTCTTCACAGAGATGAGGAGGAAAGTGAGACCATTGAAAAAGACGCAGGCCCAGAGCTTAAAATGATCTCTGTGTGTGAGTTAAACACAAATAGCCACATTCAGGTCACCCAGACCAGAGAAGTTACTCCCACACATGGACACCTCGGACCCACTGCATCGATATACAGAGACCTCTTGCCTTTGACTTAAATGGCCATTCTGAGCAGCAGCACCTCCAAACCAGAAAATCCTCTCCTACATCTCTGTGCCTGTTCCAGTGGATCCAGCTTCTCCCTTCCAGGCTGCAGAGATCCATGCTTTCCATCCCCATGGTTCCCACAAGCTCCCACTCCCAGCAATATGGTGGCTGCCACAGGAAATTAATGAATTGAACTCAGTTACTGTATTATGAATAAATGCAATCCATTCACTAGAGATGAAGTTTAGAGTTAAAATTTATCACCTTGTGGCTTGATAAAGTGCCTGACAGAGGGATAACATTCCCAAAGCTACAGGCTGCCAAAGGTCTTTTGGAAATGCTTAGAAAAGTCCTGAATCTCTTGGTCTGGTATCAAGGGAACCTCAGTTAATTTCATAGGCTCATGTTTCAGAGCTGTCTAATTCACTCTCAGAATTAAGCCATTGTGCAAAAAAAAAAAGGGGGGGAGACTTTCAAGCTTTCCATCTTACCAGATAACTTTGTTTGCTAAAAATAAAAGACAATGAAGATTTCTCTTTTCTCAGGGCAGGGGTTTGTTCAAAATTCCATTAATACTGAAGCTTAACTGAGATTTCTCCACCTTCAGCACGTTTGTCTCCTTGTGTTTGTACCACTGGTAACTATTTGGCCTGTTGCCAGAAACAGGACTGAAAGTTCCTCTTCCAGGCCATTGTAATTTGGCAAAACAAACATTCTTCCACCCTACTGCAATACAACTTCTCCTTTGTAACTAGAGAGCTTCTCTGATTTTTAATACCCATCACACACAGACAGCTCTCTCCTTGTGCAACACAGCTCACAGGCAGCCAAGCTGAAGCTGCTGCCCTAAGGAGCTCCTGATTTATCTGAAATCACTGCAGAGCCCTCCAAAAGCAAAGTCCCCTCCTACAACCAAAAAATGCTGCTAGAAATGAAGTACAAAGAAACTTTATGTTTAAAATATTGCTGTGAAAGTAGAGGAATCTACAATAGCATTCTAAAAATTCTCATCCAGATACAAAATGAAACACAATACTGGACTTTATAACCAGTTTAACACAATATTGTGCTTTAAAAACTGCTTAAACATTTTAAAATTATATCAGAGCTCTGATTTTGATTCAGAGACAAAACCATGGGATTTGAATTTTGAAATGTGCCCAGGAAACCTGAATTTCACTGAAACTGCGAACTATTTGCTTTGAAGATATAAAAAATCCCTTACAAATCTACCTTGTGTTACGCAGTGCTACAAATCACATGCAATGAATGGAATTAATTCTGAAGTGACTCAGATTAGAATCTGACCAAGAAAAGTTCACTCACCATTTGGTTTTTGCCCCAGATTTGCAACTACAGAGTAATGAGAGAACAACCTGCCCTACCTGGCCATCCATTGTCAATGTAAGGCTTAATGAGTTCTCCAAGTTGTGTGTTGTCTGCAACAGCTTCCTTTAGCAGTTGCCCACAGCAAACTAACAGGAAGGAAGAACAAAAAAGACACAAGGTTAAATTTTAAAAAGGAAGCAACAAAGAAAAGAAAAAAAAACCCAGAAGCTGCATACTGGGATAAGGTCACTGAATAAAACAAAAGTTGTATGTTTTTTGGGTTTGTTGTTAGGATTTATTTTTGCTTTTTGGCCAAGCAGAGAGAAAAAGCAAAGAGTGAGAATACTGAATAAAAAGAGGAAGGGCATATTTGGCAAAGAATGTATTAAAAATGGAGATAGAGAGGAAGATATTAACCAAAAATGTTTCTGAAATAATTACTCGAGGGATTGCCAGCGGTTTTTCACTTTTTATAAACTTGTAATTACTGAATAAAGTTACAGCTGCGGAACAGCACCTGAACGGCGCTGCTGGAGGTGCAGATAATGCACAGCTCCAGGAAGGCACTCCCTGGATCACTTAATGATCATGTAAGAATTACATTTAAAAAACTCTGCTAATGCAATATTATCAATGACTTCAAACACACAGAGCAGCGGGAGACGCAGATTTAAAGTCTTAGCCTTGTACATGAAAATATTGTTACTGTGGGCTTGGACAGCACTTGGTGAGCCGTGGATTGAGTCCCACCTGAGCCAAGGCATGGAGAGCTCACCCAGCATCAAAAATCCTGGGTTTGACTCAGTTTTGGGAAATATCAGGTAACAGAAGCCCTGCACTTTATTGCTTGACCCATCAATTCATAATCTTAAGCTGATTCCGCCGTTTTTGCAATCAATAGCACTGACTTTGACAGGAAAAGCTTGAACCCTTTCATCCTCTAATCACACTGTTTAGCAAACAAGACTCTTCCACAGCAACATTGCTGGGGCCAAGTGGATAAAGTTTAATGTTTAAGTGACAATTTCAACGATCACAAGTTGTGCTGGAGAAGCAAATTTATATTTACAATAAACCGCGTAAAAACACAATCGAAACTCAGTGCACAGACCTCCAATTTCAGACCTGTAATATGTGCACAATTTAATTCACAAGATATTTAAACAAAGGCTTAAAGTTTTCAGCCTGTGCTTCAACCCCAATGGACTAATTGGAAACAAAGGATATACTGAATGTTATTCTGAAAAATTATGATCTTCTGACTCTATTACATACTTAATTCTTCTAATATTTTGATTAAAGAATACTTAAAATAAAATTCAACATATGGATAAAGCAGTGGGAATGATTTTTAGCAAAAAGAGCTGCAACTCTCTCATATAACAGATATTTAAAAAAAAAAAAAAAAAGGCAGATTTTGACCTAGATGGAACACTATCAAACTTGCAGTTTTAGAAAGTTAAAAAAATATTCAAAAGCACAAGAACAAAATAATTTTTAATACATTCAAACATGTCTCATTTTGCTTTAAGCCAATTACACAATTACTAAAAACACATTTGAATAAATCCACAAATATCTTATTTATTTTTCGTATGAAATTTTAAAACACAGCAATGGTACAATAACTGTTAGTAGAAATACTCTATGCATTTTATTTGTCCTTGCCAGTATTGTAATATGAATTTAAAAATAATTTAAATTTACCTTTTCCCAATTCACTGGATATAATTTTAATCATATTCATGTATTTTTTTTTAACACAAAAATAGCAAAAGCATTTAAAATATACAACTATTAAACCCAGAACCCCAAACTGCTGGCCAGAGTTTCAGAGCTGTTTGTGTACAAACCTACAACCTGAAAGGACAATAAGGAAAGAAAACGGCTTTTTCCGAAGGTTCGAGTTTGAACTTGGAGAAAATTTAGTTCTTTTTGGAGCAGCTTTACTAAACCTGTAATTAAAAACAACCGCTCAGTGTCCAATTTACTCTTGACATGTGAAACCAAACCCAGGTTCAATAAAACCTCTTCACTTCAGCAGGATTCAGGGAGACAGTGGCAAACTGGCACAGCCCTACGGACAAAGGAGTGGGTTCCACTCATTAAAGAATCTCCAGAAGATTAAAAAAAATATCTCTTCCTACTTAATTCTAGATTTTTTTTATATAGCATACATTGAACAAACACTAATGAAACAAACTTGCCTTTTGTTTAACTGAGAGGACATGACCAATGAGCAGATTTTACAGATATCAGACATTGGTCTGAAATAATTTATGGCTCCTCCGCTATTAGAAGACATTATAGAACATGGGAAATGTTGCACCAATTCTGTCACCAAGCTGCACATTCCTGTTACAGAACCTTGGAACATTTGCATGCTAACCATGAACGAGCCCCAAACAGAATTTTCTGGGCCTCTTTCACAAAAAAATAAAGAGAATGTATTTTTAACTAATTCCTTCATTTTCTCATATATTATTTCAGCTGTGCAGAACCTGAGTCTTTATTAAAGTTCAGAATAAATCCTATTTTAAAAGTGCCCCAATTTTGGTTGGACAGCTGAGACTGCAAAGACATTACTTGTGATCCACTGATCCATAGAAGAATTCAGAGCACTCCAGGAATCTAACAGTGGAAAAATAGGGATGTAAAGGGTATAAAAAAAATGATGAGATGATGACTAAAAAAATGTTAGAGCTGGTTTGTCGCAGCACACATACTTGGTTTATACTTCTTCATTCAAATACTTTTCACTCTCCTCAAAATTTGACATCCATAGCAATGGGCAGGGACATTTTATGAGCAAGAAAGAAAGACAGACAGCAAAAGATAAATGACCAAAAAGAGGGGGATTGAGCAAAGTGCATATTTCCTGGGAACTTACTGTTGACAACACTGTATTTCTGAGCTATCAGTGCTGCCTGCAGGCTCTTCCCACTGCCGGGGGGGCCACAGAGGAGGATCCGGGGTGTAAAGGGGGCAGCCGAGCGGTGCCGACTTTGGACATAGGTAAGAACTAGAACATGAGAGAAAGGTAATTTATTAAAGTCTATTTCTTAAAAAAATCCCCCCCCCCCCCAACCCCCCACACTGATTAACTTCTCTCATCTTTAAAAAAAAAAAAAAAAGGTTGTCATGTTGATCATCATTTATTTGATCACTGACACGTCCAGACACTGCAACCAAAATCAGGACTCTGATAAAACTGTCCTGTCAGCAACTTGCTCTGAGAGGCATTTCAGAAATCTTACTATCATTACACTCCTCTACTTCTTTCATCAGGAGCTGTGAAACCATTTTAAAGAGCAGATTCAATTAACAATTGCTCTTTTACCATCTTGTTGTGAGCAGAAGTAATTTTTTGCTTGATAGCTACAATTTTACCATGCAAATTATGGAGGGCTATAATTACATTTAATACTTTCTGCGGTTTCTGAACAAATATTTAAGTGTAAAAACTCAGGATGTTAAATTAATGACATTTATCCAGCTGTGTGTGATTAGGAGTCCTAATTACAACATTACAGACTGGTAGCACAGGGTGCCACGACACAGCATTGACAACACAAAACTGAGTATCTCAGTTTTATTCTCTTTTCTCCATCATTTTTGTGCAACATGTAAAGAATATTTGAGCTTCTCTGTCTGATTCCACTCATTTGCTGGACATCATTCTCCTAAATTTTGTATCATGCAGGAAACACTAAATTCAGGTCAACCTGCAAATTATGAGAGCTTTGGAAAGACCACAGGACATGTGGAGCAGCATCAACATTGCCCTGTTAGAGAGATCTGAACTTTGTTAAATCTCAAAATTGTAATTGAGGGATCACTAAGAAGCCAAAAGAAGACACAGCTTGGCAGTGAGGGCAAATAGGATTGAATTTGGACAGAGCCAAACACTCTCACTCCCCATGCCCATCTTACAGCCAACATTATCTGTGAAGGACCAGCTCGAGCTGCAGCCTCAATTCTTGTGTAATCTTCAGTTCCCACAAAAGCCTCTCCCCAGAGTCCTTGGAATAAAGCAGCTTATATTTCAGTCTAACCAAGGGGCAAGCTTGGACATTAATGTTTGTATGAACCACAAGCCCATATTGAAAAGGCACAAGAGGGCTGGTGCAGCACACCCTGAGGATCACTATTTTGGCTGCCACGGTCAACACATTGCTCACAATTTTCCTGAGAAACTTCTCTTAGACACTTTGGTATCATTAAAAAAAAAATCTTTTCTAATAAAGAGGCATCTCCAGCAAACTCCAGCCTGCAGTTTCCAGTTTGCAGCCTCAGAGTATTGAGAAACTAAAAGTGCAACCACATGGGATCGTACCCACCTCCTCCTGCAGTGCCCCAAGCTGTGATGGCACACACACCCTCACACAGCTCAGCAGCAGCTGCAATGAACTCCTGAAAATGCTCTAATTGCCTGGAACAATCCACAATAGTACTAAAATTTATGAAAGATCTCCTCTTTCTTATTTACCTCTAGCTGGAGCAATAAAAATACTTCATGAAACCCCTGGAAAATGAGAAGATAGTGTGTTTGCTGCATAACTTCCTAAAACCCGAGGATCAGCTACCCAAGCAGTGCTCCAGTTATTCTGAGCATTTTCCACAACCCAGTGTAACGAAAAGCACAAACATTACAGGCAAAGCACCCTGCTTACAAATGATGCTTAATTTGCAGTAAATAACCAAGTTAATTAGGAGTAATGATCCCCTAGACAGTCTCCACATCTAATTATTCTTTTAAAAAAAAAATCTGGCTGCTTGATGCACTGCAGAAAAAAAAGATCTAGAGAGGATTTTTTCATTCCAGTTTTCAATTTATCTCACTACATTATTAATTAATAATAATTAATATTCAGGCACTCACATTTTTATTTACAATTCAAGGCATGAATTCTTTATGAATGATGATATGAACTTTTAAATTTAATTAAGTAATTTAGAGGTAATTAATGTGTAAATTCAGAATATAAACTTCCTACTTGTTTATCTTAAAAGTGCAGCACTCATTATTAAAAAAAAAAAAAAAAGACCTTTTTGAGATGCAAAATTACTGGGATATAAAAGATCATCTGCAGACTGACAGCTACAAAGTACTTCATCAATTGGTCTTTCTGGCAGTTTCCTTATTCTCTTCTAGAAGGATCACCATTAGAAGTCAGCTTGCATTACAGACAAGCAAAGCAAACAAGGCTTGCCGAACAGAAAAGCCACCAGCACAAACAGCTTTTAAACAAGGAGATGTTCCTGGCTTTGAACTCTTCCTCCTCCCTGTTAGCAGACTCTGGAAGGTCCCAGCCCTTCGGGAGACCAGCCGTGGAGCCACAAGGCTCCCTTTTAGAGAGGGACTCACGGAAACAACGGTGACATTCGCTGTCCCTTGGCAGGACTGTGGGACTAAGGCTTTCCAGTTATCTGCACTTACTCCAGTCCTGTAAAATGATGACCAGGAGCAGCCCCAAAGCTGCACTGGAGGCAACACAACCCACCGGGAGCCGTCTGTGCTGACTGACCCTCCAAACTGCCTCCAACAGCCAGGAATTACCTTTCCAACGGGACATTCCCAACCGTCAGATTCACCATAAAGCACGTATTTACCCTGGGAGAGCACATCCACGGAAGGCTGGTCTGCATTGATCGACTTCAGAACTTTCTGGTAGATCTGGAAAACCTCAGGGAAGCTTCTGTGATATTCCAGCAGTTTCTTGGACACCTCTTGCTCAGAGAGATCTCCCGGCACCACCAGGCGTTGCTGTACCAGAGGGTCACTCGGCCAGTTGAAGGTTGTGTGATACACCTCTGCAAGTCAGGTTGGGAGCTAAGAGGGTCACTTCACAGGCCTCTAATTAAGAATGTCCCTCCCAATTCCCCTCCCAAAACACCCAACCTGTGGGTTTTTTTATTGAGCAATGCCAGGAGTTTATTTTGTGATGGATGATTAATAATAAAACTCAACAGATGATACCCAGAAAAGTCTATTTGACAGTCAATTAATGGAAGAGGCTTAAAATATCTGCACCTGAGGAAAAAAATAACAGGACCCAAAAAAGTTGCACAGCGAAATTCTGAGCTCATATGGACAAATCTAACCTTCAAATGTTCTGCACTGCCATAGTTTGCAGGCTGAACACTCAGCTTTACATTTCCCCCTATTTTATTGACACTGAATGCAACACCGACTCTTTGCAAAAAGTTTAAATTCAAAATTATAAATTCCTAGTAGTTCTTAAAAATTTAATACCAATTAAATTTGAATCCCCTTAGTACTACAATGTTTCTGAGACCGCATAACCCTCCAGCTTGTAGTGGAGATCAGGAACAAACACGTACAGCACCTTGTGTGAGGGGATCGAGCCTTTTCCCACCATTCCTCTCAATCAGCACGGTGTCTGAAGCATAAAGCATAACTAGGCAGCAAAAAAGGAAATAAGAAGAAAAAAAGAAAAAAAGTATAGCAATTTAGTTACTTGCTTTATTTCTGTAACTGTTTAAATGTATCCTAATATTAAAGGTGGCTGAAATTCCTTAAAGCAGATTTGGCTCATTCTTATTTCCCAGTATTCTCCCTGCAAATATTTTAATTCACTTTTAATCAGAATTTTGCTTCACCTAGTAGACAAAACGGTGGGATAAAATACCCAGGAATGCCATAGCCATGAGCATTAGCTGTCCCTGTCATCCCCTCCAAGTAACAATCATCTCTGGAGCCTGGGACAGGAGCACCCACAGAGCACTCGAGTCTGACTCTCTTCTGTACCACAAACCATTACTTTCCACTCAGGTACTTTGGTAGTGAGACCAGTGAAACTAATTTTTTCATAACCTCACAGAAAACTGTTCAAACTTGATTAGAAGCATCAAAAAGATGGAGCATCTGTCAGTTCTCTGGCTTGCTTTTGGCTAATCAGCCTCACAGCTAAACACTGTAATTTAATTACTATTTCCAGTGCATTTGATTGTTGGTTTGAAACAGGTTCTTTTTAGGACTTTCTTCTCTGTATCAAATAGCTCTTTCAGGCACTTTCCTCCCTATTAAGGTACTCACACACCATAAATCTCAGCTCCTCTCAATCTTCTTTTTGATTAACTACACAGCCTGAGCTTTAAGATTCTCATTCAGGTCTTGGTGGCACAGATATAATTGTGAGCAAAACTCAACTTCAGATGTTATTAGGCATATTAAAAATACATGCAAGTACTAGACATTAAACATTTTTGCCTAACTCTGTTGCAGTGATTCTGAATTCTTCATTAACAGTCAAATATCATCCAAATCAAATCCAAAGTGACAATTCATCAAGTTGGATAACATTCTGTTCACTGTGCACTGGCAAGCTCTATGTTTATGATTTCACACTGTATTCCACGCAATTGTAATAATTTCTTACACTCTAAATAGGTGTTTTATCTATATTAACTTGGGACAACTGGCTTGTCCTACATGGCAAGGTCTTGCCTCTCAGCCCTTTGCCATTGAACAAACATTCTGTCCAAGTCAAGTCAGAATACACCCTTAGTCTGAAAGGTCAAGCTTAAAATCATGATGTTTCCACTTCACTTGGGCAAGTTTACATTCTCTAATTCAACAGAAGCATACATTTGTATTTAGTACCTGAGGAACTGATTTAGTCTGAGGATAAAGGCTGATTTTTAGAGCTGGAAGTCAGAAGCAAAGCTACTTGTAGCTGCTCAGAGGCACTGCAGGGTCTTGGATTTACAGAACTTTAATGTGCAAGAAGAAAAGGGTTCATGCGTCAAAGTCAGGGTTTAAAGACTCACAAGTCACCTCAGGTTTTCAAGTGAATGTGAACCATCCTGAAATATTTTGGTGACTCTGGTGTCCCAGCACCAGTATTCCATGTATTGAGGATTTTTTTGGGACAAACGCTTCTAGTCTTTCCTACTGGATGCAATCACACATAAACCTTGCACTGCTTACCGACATGCCTAGGAAAGATGCCAAAGGACTGCAGCATCCATGCCTGCTCCTGATTTTCAGGGAAGCCCTCCAAAATCCATCCCTATTGAACAAAAACATGAAACAGTTATTGATCCTGAAAGAGAAAAAAAACCCCAAATTAATACTAAATATCAGTGCTATTTGCACAAAAATTACCTCATCCTGATCCCACAACAGCACAGTATTTCTAATGGATGCTTGTGAGGGAAGAAAGCAAACAAGGAGCACTGATATTTTTGGGAATGCATGCGCTGATCCCACTGCCACAGAGCAATGGGAACTTCGGGGTTGCAGCAGTGCTTTATTTTTTTCATGTTTCAATCTTAAAAAAAATAAAACAAAACCACAAAAAACTTCTATCTTGAATAAAAACAACCCAAAACAATTTCTACAGTTTTGAAATATTCAAAAGGATACCAGCCCACACTGTGTATATGAAAAAAAAAAAAGAGGCTAAACAAATCTAAAGACAGATTTAATGCCAAGAATACTGAGGAAAATATGCACGCTTTCATTATTTTCTTAAATTATACAGGAAAACTCACAGTAATGGAACCAGCGTTCCCAGAGCTAATGAAGCAACAGAGCAAAAGAAAGAAAAAAGAAAAAAGAGCCTTTTGCTCCCTTAAGTCCTTGTTATAGCCAGCTAAGTGTTGGATTGAGCATCTTTAAAAAAACATTTACAGATCTGTGCAATACCGTAGGAGAGCGGCAGCCTCGCTCAGTTTCTGCCTGGTGCAGTATTTGAAATCTAATCCACTTCCCAGTCTCGAGCCTGAATCTTCTGAACCTCCCCTAATTTATCTGTTAGTTGCTTGACCACACATGTCCTTGTTGTATCCTACACCTCGAAATAACTTGGTGATGCTACAATAAATCTGGGAGCCGTCTTTGTACCGAAATAAAGAGGGTATTTTAATACTGCACTGGCTGGCAATCATTATCATCTGATGCTCTGTCAGTGTGGGGTCCAAGGCATTCCAGGGAAACATATCTCCATGACTTCTGGAGGAGGGGATGGGTCATTCCAATTATACAAGAAAATAGAGCAGACTATTTAAAATTCCTTAATTAGCTGGTTTCAGGATCATGTCATCCTGCTGGTATCTGTAGAAAGGAAGAGACTCAAGTAACTGCAAGGCATTTTTGCCACTCCCAGTGTTTGCTCTGTCGAATTGGAATGAACCACTGGCTAAGGTCACACAGGTGCTGAGAAATCAATTTATCCCCCGGGACTTGCAGGAGGCAAAGCTGCACAATATTTGTAGAGGTATGCTCAGAACTTCAGCTCTAGTTTGGAATATATTGTGTACAAAATAGATATATATAGGCCCAGATCTTCTTCTGGGGAGAAATGGCACCTGAGGTCCGAAGCAAATAAATTGATGCCAATTTACACAGACTACA
The DNA here is from genome assembly GCA_035583155.1 of Acropternis orthonyx. Lineage (NCBI taxonomy): Eukaryota > Metazoa > Chordata > Aves > Passeriformes > Rhinocryptidae > Acropternis > Acropternis orthonyx. The sequence goes on along the minus strand of JAWWEU010000038.1, from coordinate 3,953,092 downwards.
AACGTGGCTTGTTTTCTCCACTCCAAGTGCAACGCTTTTGGAGACTAAAACAAAACAAATGGAAAAAAACCCCCACAAATAAACCCACCCCACAAAACCTGATGTCCCTGCTGCTTATTGCTCAAATCACAATGTGCAACAGGCACTGAACGTAATGCTGCATTTTAACAATCCACAGCAAACTTCTAGAGGTTTATGTATAAATTTCAAAGGTCCTTAAAACAGGCAATGAGCAATTGTATAGGTAAAAGTTTTGGCTGTTTAGGAAAACACAGCTCAATAAACAAGCTTCCTGCAACAAATACATTTTAAGGCATTAAAGAAATGCAAAATAAACACACAGCTCAAAAACAGCGAGCATTTTGGAGCCGATTTCCAAAGGTCTCTGAGTTCCAGGGTATCAGTCAGTCCCTAATTAGAATACATTATCCATCTACTTGACACTTCAGTGAAATGTCTATTCCACCACAGAGCTGCAGCTTTGTTCAGAACAGGTTTATTGATATTCTGCTGCATTCCCTCTCCATACCCCCAGTGGCTTGGTTCTGTTTTATCACACATCAAAAAGGCCGTATGCTCAGGGCACCCCATGCACAGCTCAGAGCTGGAGGTCTGAACAGCTGCAAGTAGTGTGGTATCACAGGAGGGACAAGCTCCAAGCAGATGTCACAGATGAAAAAAAAAAGGGGAAAAAAAAGAGGGGAAAAAAAAAAGAGGGAAAAGGGAGTGTGGCTTGGGAACGAAGCAAGAAGCAGCGAGACACAGCAGAGCAAGACCTGACTTAAAATATGCCTATCATGCTTTATGCAGACACTGGTCTTTCTTGCCCTCCTGACTATCATTAAAGTGTAATTAGTACCTTCACATGGTAAATTTGCTTCTTTAAGAAGCCATCTATTTTTTGTTCTTGATAGCAGTAACCTTAGAGCCGTGCATGGATGGCACCTTCTCACACCAGGGGAGGAACAAAGGCTACAAGTGAGTAATTCCACAGTGCCTGCACACTGTGGTCACCATTCCCACTCTTTGAGCTGGAAACCTCCATCCTTTCCCACATAAACAGAGGATTCTGCAGCTGCCTCAGTGCCAGGTGAGGTGCTCCTTGGAGACCCAGGCCACGTTGAAAAAACCAGCAACAAGAAAGCACTTTCAAAGCCATCGCTTTCCTCTGCAGATTTTGGGAATCTGGAGAACAGGAAACGCTCAAGGTCATTCCCAAATGTAAATCTCACTCCGTGGCTGGGAGTACTCTCAGCTATAATACCAAGCCCACATACTTTCACACTTTCCACCACAATAATAACGACTTGGGGATTCAAGTTCTCTCCTGTTATTTGACCTGTACATCCTCTGTAGTTTTTTTTAATTATAAAATCCAAAATTGACACTGCCTTTGAATAATGAGAAAGGATAGCACAAAGAAATAATGCTGAATTACGTGGCACATCTGAAACAGATCTCAGCCACATAAAGCATAAAGATCAAAGGTCATGAATACACTGCTTTTAGGAAAACAATCACAACAGTTTTTTCACATCATTATTCAGTGGTTTTGAATAAGTATTACATGGGTTTCACTCCCAGCTGAAGAAAGGGGGGCAGACATTAACACAGAAAATAAAATCAGTAATAGCTTTGCCAGTATGGATGTAAAATTTTGGAGATTTTTCCGAGAACAGCAGACTGAGGAATGCAGTAGAAATACTGTCACCCCAACTCCTGCAGTCCATCAATACCAGCAGTACGGATGGTGGAAGCAGCTCAAACCTTACTAAATTCCCTTTAGAAAGACACCTTTTATCCACCACATTATTTCTGCTGGTTGACTAAGATGCAAAGTTATTTTTAAAAGTCCCATTTTTCTCAGAAAACAGAAAAGACTGAATGGGCAGAGTCTCTCCCCAGATAAATCTGTGTAACACCACTTTCTTTGCATGGAGTTCCACAGAGACAACATGATGATCTTTAACTACCAAGGTAAAACCAAAAAGAACCAGTAGCCATTGCTCTGTCTGCCTTCCTTTTCCAGGACAGCCACTGCCCTTCTGGATGGTTTAATACCCATCTAAATGTGAGTCACTGGCATAAGCTTCGTTTCTAAAGGTCCTAAGACTTCAGGAGGGTGGCTCAGCACTCTCTCTCTCAAATACATCCTGTAGCAATCTCCCCCCTGTCTTTCTCAAGTTCCATGAATTCCCTCCACAATCCCAGCAGTCAGAGGGGCTGCAGCCAACCTGTACAACCCTGGAAGATGAAAAGTCTCCCTATCAGCTTCTCAAATCCCATAATGTTTGCAATAAGTTTCCTGTGTGTGCTGGAAGACCTCCCTGTCTGATCCCTCGCAGGCCTAACCACATCTGTGTTAGAAGAACACATAACACAGAGTCTCAGCAGAGCTGTTGATCAATAAGAATGTTCTCCTCAGAGAATGCCTGTGACATCCATAAACCTGTGAGTGTCAAAACAATGGCACAAAAAAATTCTGTATTCCTACTGTCAGTGGGATGAAAGCTGTACAATTAATGCCAAGCCAATGACACCACAAGGAGAAATAAAACAAACAGCTGGTGGTAGTGTGGTCCAACATCCTGCTCCTAATCTATTAACATCCTCAGGAAAAACATGCTGACTCATGTTTTGAAAGAAATGGCATAAATCTGTTCAAACGATGTAAAAAATCCACAGTATTAATTCTGTTTAGGATCACACAAGGAAAACATTGCAATTAAAATGCATTGGTCCCCTTTTGAATGAGAAAGACACACACAAAGCGACCTCAAATTACTGTTCACTGAAATCAAGATTTCATTTTAATAACCATCACACCTTTGAAAAACCAGTTATGTGTTTTTTCTAAAAACAGCTGAAACCCTAACTACATTGGTAACATCCCCTCCATTCTTGCTGAATGTCAGGGAAGCTTTATAAAGGTTTTCTCCTCCCCCCCCAAGTTGTGTAAGACATGCAGCTCTGATTCAGTGCTGCTGGTGATAACAACAGGAACATAAAATGTAGGCAGAACTCTCTGCAGCTGTTGGCATTTTAACCAGCTTGTCACCTTACTCAGAGTTTTACATGACCTAATACTTAAAATAACTCACTGAGACATCCTCCCCTCACCAGTGACAGAAGTAGAGCCATGCCAACAATTAGGGAAAGCAAGGGGCAAAAAAGCATGGGGTGGAGAGCAATGGATTTTGATTATACACTGATAGTAAAACTCACTTTAACAGTGTCATAAACACTGGGAAAATTAGCTCTTAAAAACACATGTTTTTTTAATCAAGCAAAGAGACTTATGGGAAAAATAAGTTGGAGAGGTTTTAGAGGTGTTAGAAAAGCCCTAAACTGAAGAGTTATTCACCTACTTGCTCCTTTACAGCACTCCCTCCCATCCTACAGCTCTATTCCAGAGAGGATTAGGGGACAGATTGCCCCAGCAACTCCTACCTGTGAGAGAGCACACGAGAAAATGCTTCACAAAGCTATTGGAAACACCAGGAGTGCCCTGGAACCCTCCCAGTGCTCCTACAAGCACAGCTAGAGGAGCTGTCGGTGCTCAGCGGCGGGGGCTGTGTCTGGGGTCTGACACCACCCAAAGCCTGGCAGAAAAGCAGTTCCTCTCTTGGTTTATCATCTTTCTCTCATTTCTGCAGGTTTAGAGGTATTTTAAACATACTCACTCTAGGATAAGTTTCACTTGAGATAGATGTTGCACATCTTGCCCCAAGGACAAGGTAGTAAATCACACAGTCACCTGACTCGCTGTATATCCATGATATCTCATTGCACTGCTTGCATAAAAAATGTTGACATTCATAGTCATTTTTTGCTGCTCATTTGCTGGTACATCCAGAGTTGACAATATTGGTTTCTACAGCTACACTCTTTAATCCAAAATACCACAAAAATGAACAAGACAGTGCACCACATGTGTGTTTTTAAACAAGTTCTCCTGCCAACTGAAGGGCCTAAGTCCTGTGTGAATTTCTTATAGAGAAGCAAATATATTAAGTACTACCATATATTTGATGTGGAGGGCTAAGTAACTGCAATGAGTCAAAATAAAATAAAACAGCCCAGATAAAAAGACCTTCAGGAGAAACCAGTCCGACACATATAATTCAGACACAGTGACTAGCAATGCAAAAGTTTAATTCTACTTTGCACATTCAAAATTAATAGACCCGTTATGGAATAAGGTATGCAGTATTCTGTGAAGAAAAACTGATAGCCCTTAGGTTTTCTGCCAATCCCTCTCTCCTTTCTTTCTAAGGATCCAAGAAATCCTTGTTTCAGTCTCCCAGACGGTGAAGCATCGAGCTAGAAACTCAGGATTTTAAATTACACCCAAAATGGTCCACTTGGAAAAGAAGGGAGGAGGTCATGTCCTTCTACATAACGTACTAGAAAATTCTTCCAGTGCAGGGAAGGAACTCAGAGATAAACAACAGCTCGGTTTGGTTTCGCTTAATGACTTTTTTCAGTAACATGAAACACCAGCAGGGAGTATTAAAGGTTAAATTCTCGTGTGGGTTAGACATTGGGATAGGTCAAGCTTTAGCTCTTGCTGTTCATCGCCACCCTCATCAAGTTCTCGCTGCCACAGTTCACACAGTGACTGACCACCTGACCCAGCCTACACAAGGCAGGGCCACTGTAAGCCACCCCCACCGGTGGCTTGAGTTAAGACAGTTGCCTTTGCACATGAACCTTTGGCTCATCTCGTGCTATCACAGTTCTAAAAGCTGAAACCTTCACTTGGGTGCAGAATTTTTTTAAATTATTCTTGCTAGTTTTATTGGTGTTTCCCTGTACCTACAAACACCTCTGCACTACAGAATTACCATCTTAAAAACTACAAGGCAACGGCCCGGCCCTGAGATGATTTTGTTTTATGGGACGGAAGGATCCAGCCTGCAGATCAATTTCAGACTACACCCAAAATCACAGAAAGAGAGAGGAAGAAGTAGAAGACATGAAGCTTTCAGGATTTCCACCTTCTTTTAGTGTCTAGTGCTAAGAAGCTTTAGGAAGCAATTTTCACACTTCAATGAAATGTTAATTACCTACCCTGCTTTATTCAACTGACAAGGTGGATGTTGATGATGACGTTGAGAAGCAACAGATTTTATAATAAACTCTGAGCTCGGCAGGATCTGTATGAGGTCAGGAAGTTCTACTTATCCCCTGACCCAAAGGGGTGGGTGTCACAGTGACTGCTCTGAAAACACGGACTATTGATGAGACAAAAGCTGGTTAGCCCTTCATGAACATAACACCTGCTTTGGACTGGACTTTGTCCTCTCAAGAAGTGCATCAAATAATGTGCCACCTTTATTTTGGCACTGTTTACAAACAGGGTTTTACCCATGAGATTGGTATACCCCTTATAATGAACTGACTATGAACTCCATAAACCATAACAACATCTGAGATTTTAAAGAAAACACATAAAAATGATTTTGCTTTCTTTGAGTCCAGACATTCAACCAACATCAATCTACTGAAGTTCTCTGTGTTAAGGGTCTCTACTTAGATCAAGGCTAAGCAGACAGGGGGAAAAAGAAGCCACACATCTGAACACAGCTAAACCTATTGTTGCCTATTTGTATAAGCTGAGTGAACATATTAATTAACACCTAGAATATATTCAAATGTAGTTTTTCCTAACACAGGAAGAAAAAAAGAAGACAAATGAGAAATAAATAAAACTGAAATTAGTAATGTTCCCCTTTGTTCCCCCCCCCCCCCCTTTTCCTCAACAAGAGTTAAAACCTTAACATATTGATTTTTGTATATTTTCTGTTTATCTGTTTTGTCCACTATATCTCTGCCAGTTGCCCCAGGCAATCAACAAAGCTCTGCTTGTTCAGCCTTTGATCATCTCTGTGCTAGAAGATTAGCATATGCATACTCTCATCCTCCCCTTTATCCTGTTAATAAAGCTCCAAACTCCCTCCGCTGATGTTCAAGAAAGCAACGGGCTCCGGAGCCCCCGATGATTTGCCCCCATTCCCTGCTCTGCTCAGGACTAGGAATGCTAACTACTGCACGAGTTGTGTAAGTGCTTATCCCCCGGCCCTCTGAGGAGCAATTCTTACTTGTTTGATGCAGTCCACGTTTGACAGACGTTCCTGGATCAGATTGGCCCAAAGCGCGTTGGGAATTTTCTAAAGAAAGAACAAAAAAAGGCTGAATATTCACAATTGAGTTCAAAAGGAATTTTACCATGCAGGCACGTTGTGGTTAAAGGTGAAGTGAGATGTCTTCTTAAAAATAAAGAAATAAATAATTCTGTGTAAGTCCCAAGTCATTAACATGAGTTAATGACAAAGAGTTAATAAGGGCATAAAAATCAGTGTTAAATGCAAGCCGAACACACAGCATGAACACCCATGGGGTCTTTTGCACACTAGCGTGGGAGCAGTGCCAAGTTCTACACACTAACACACACACTGGGCATCAGACCTGCAAAATCCATAAGAATATCACATCCGTAAGCTGTCCTTTTTACCACAAGTGTCTGATCCACGACTGTGTCCGCGGGCTCAGCATTAGGGACCTTCCCAGCTCTCAGTGGGACAAACAGGATCTCGGACACGGAGCAAACAACACACAGAGCCTGATCTTCAGGCCTGTTTGGCAGTTTCAAGTAACTCTGTTATCATCCAGAAAGTTTACTTAAAATATATTTTATAGTTAAAGTTGGTTTGTTTTTAAACTCAGAACTGTGAAATGGGACAATTACTGCATTTTCAGAATGTTTTGAGAAGTGTTGTTTAATTCTGTGATTACTGCTTTGCCCATAGCTAGAGATGTTTTGTAAGACAGTATTTACCATGTGACAGAAGAGCAAAGTTCCTCTACAGATCTAACACTTCCCCAACACTTCTTCCACTGGATTACATTTCCTGACAAGAAATTAGCACTACCTGCTTTCCTTCTAGTAAGAATTTTCACTATCTCATTAACTTAGGCTTTTATTCTATGCTGAGCTTGGTTAAGTTCTGTGTTAGCCAGTTTAACTTAATAAAGCCTAACCCTCTGTCCACACCACTCAGAACAGCTGCTTATCATTTGACTGAATGCTTTGTCTCGGTTTCATTTTGTCATTATTGGTAAAATGAGCACTCAGAAAAAAAAAAAAATCTGCAATCAAATTCTCTACCTCACAATTAAAATAAATTATCTTTCCCTTAACAGTGTGAGCTTGACTCTGTTCCCTGCACTTCACATATTGTGGGTTCCCATGTCTTTTATCCTACCCACTCTGAAGAGTATGAACCTAAAAAGGAATATTTTTAGGCTTGTAGATAAATACAATGATAATGTGGAAAGATTTCATAAAATCTTCATTACACCATAAAACAATTTCACCAGGAGTGGTGGAAATGCTACCACACAAGTCACTTTAAAGCAGGATGGAGAAAACACTCCAGAACACACCAAAGGTGGTTTGCTTGGATTGTCCCTCCTGCCTGCCCCCAGTTCTCAGCGCCTCTCCTCATATCAGCCTTTCATGAGGCAACATTCAAGCAGGTAAAAGAGAAAAAGGGAAGGAAATTGCTGTGTTTCTGGGAAGTCAGCAGGTCCCAGAGGGTGGTGTGTCAGAGGCTCCTGCAGCCCCTCCCTGCTGGAGCCTGGGCTTGTGCCTTTGAGCCTGTCACCTTCCGAAGGGGCACCACGCTGCTCCCACGAACAGCCAGTGTCTTCCTCGCTTCTTTCATGTGTCACGTCAAGGCAGGCTGGAGACTGCTGGGGGCTGCTCTGCTAAGCCTTGCCAAACCAATTTAAACCAAAAGGAGAGGAACTTCTGTCAGTGCAGTGGTGCCCTCAGTCCTCTCTTTGGAGAGGGGCTTGTTGCACAGGAACAAGCAAGGACGCGCATTCAGGTGTTTCAGCTCCTTCTGCTCTCTGTGGCTCAATTCCAGTCTCATTTCCTGGGCAGTTTTCCTCCTACTGAGCAGTGGCCTACAAAATCATTGTCACTAGGCTGCTAGCAGAATGCCTAATTATTCAACTAGAAATCATTATATCTGATACGTATCAGGCAGTCCATTTATGATTTCTCTCTCACAAACACGTAAACACATCCTGAGCCCGGTAGATGGGACTGCACCTCCCAGAAATCTGCCATAAGGGACAATGACACACCATCTGGTACCAGCCAAACCACACCACACCTCCAGCACCCAGAGCTGTCCCCACGTTCAGTTCAGGCAAAGGGAACACCTTCTGCTGTGGGATTTTGTGTTCAGACCACTTTTCTATACCCACTGGTATAATCACTATTTCCAGACTGCTGAAAAACTCACCTATGATTAATTTTAAATACCCCATGTTATTTCAGGGACATCATACTTCAGCTTCCATGCCTGATCTACCCAGAGTTATATTTCAGTTATCTTTTCATAAAACTCCCACACCTTTTTTTTTTTTTTTTTTTTTTGTGAGGGAGCACTTTAACTAGACCTTTTTATTGGAAGTTTTGGATGTATTTGCTGTGAAAACAGCTACAGCTAAAAACTTCTCACTTCTCCAAGTTGGTACCTTGGAGAGAACAGCAAGCAAGTTTCAAGTAATTTGGTTTAGTAGTCTGAGAATCACGACTGTTTAGATTCAGTTTGTTGAGATAAACACACATTAAAAGCTGGTCTTTTATGGATTCACGAGACTGGAACAGTTCCCATTTGTTCCTTCATAATGGCTTACCCTGGAATAAATTGGAATGCTGACCATGCATAGATAAGGATGCCTTGGGTTTTCCTTTCTTCTATTATATTTCTTCTTAAAAAGCGCAGGGACATGATGCAGCTCTGGAGCACTTTTAAGTTATTAAGTTGTATGCAAACACCTTAACTGCAATTTAGTGTAGCACTAAAAGCACACCCATCCCACAAACCCACAATTACCACAGTTGTTTCAACTTCTTATTTTATCCAGTTAACAAGAAAAGTGAAACATGCAATAGCTCATCATTAGACTTCACTATAGGAAAACCTGAAGATGCTTCCTATTAACATTATAATAACTAGAGATGAGGGAATAATTTGCAATGATTTATCAAAAAATGTAGCCTCTTTTTCTGTTCATGGAATATTTATTGATAGCCTGCGGTTCTTCAATTTCCTGAATACTCCAAAAATATTTGACTTCTTTTTGGAGTATTTTTACATGCAGAATGATCCCATTTTGCTTTGAACAGTCAATATTGAAAATTCACTACCTGAGCTGTGCTCATTAGTAAGTGGCCAGGTGTGTGGGGGTGAATGATAGCACGTCCAACTTGAAAAACTGAGCTTCAGAGAATAATCACCTGTTTTAAATGTGCCTTCCATGAATCCTCGTGCCAGGAAAACCCAAACCCTTTAATGTTCGCTGTGAGCGGACACAAAAGAGATGAAAGCTTGGCTAAAGATAAGGAGGTAAAATATGTGAACAAACATTTGCAGAGCTTTTTGCAGCATTTGCCCAGATCCAGTGACATTGACCTACTGACCTAGAAGTGCCCGACCTTTGGCACGGGGGTTAATTCAGCCCCAGTAACTTTAGATGCGTGAAACGACACTAAACTGTGTTACAGGATCCTCACAGCTGACTTTCAAAAAACACAGCCTTTGGTTCCTGCTTTTCCTCCTCTCCATTTATTAAATTGCTTTGGCCAGGACTACAACTTTTGAATGCCCTGGTTGTATCAAAGGTAGTGTAAACAGCTATTGTTCCGTTCCTGAATAGAGATCCAAACCTATTAGTGCTAATGGGTGCTCCGGGTGCTGCAGGAGTCATTTCCCACTTGCCACAGCAGAACCAGGGCTCAGTTACAGCTACAGGAGACCCAGGCAGCAGCCAAGGGGCAGGAAGGGAAAATCCAGCCCCTGAGATGATAATTTGGCCACATTTTAAGTCACTGTAAAGCTTGCATGGACTTAGAGGAATCAAGGAGTTCCCTCCTAGTTCCAGGAGTTATATTGGAAGAAACAAATTCATGTAAAAGAAGAAAATTATTTAGTGAAAATGTTCTTCTAGAGTCTGAATCTCAAAACTAAAGGCAAACTGCACAGTGCTGAACCACCACCAGGCTCTGCTCCTTGGGCCCTCCTCACTACCTGATTAGCCTTGACATTTTTGACTTTCATCTTCCACACCATCCATCTTTTTAAATCAAATAAGCCCAAAAGGACACCCTTGAAAGTGCATCTGTATAGTCTGAAATATGTTAATAATTACAGTAATTAAACCAAAGGGAATTTTTGTTTTAAATTCTCCCCCTCCAAGTATAAATTTATGAACCTATCAAAACAATCCTTAATAATTAGAAAGATTTCAAAGGACATATTCTTGATAAGAATAATTCTGTATCATCCCCACCAAATGCAAACCCTTTTGCCACTGAGTTCAGTGAGTTCAATGAACTCTTTCCTCTCAGATCTTGAAGTCTATTACTTGAAGCATCTCCAAACTTCATTCACTAATTCAGTGTAATAAACACTATTTCCAGCCTAATTTTCTAATCTATGTATCATACTGTCTACCATCTCAGTAAATTATGAACCTGTTGACCAATTCCAACCCTAAATTTGATTTAGCAAGGGTGTAGAATTCTCACAGACATGAAATTGCTTCAATTTTTATGAAAACAGGTGATGAGGGAGAAAAGATAAATTCAAACTAGTGGACTTGTTAGAATGAGCCACAAAAAATAACAGACTTCTTCCATTTTATTTCCCATGGAACACCCTGACATCTGGAGAGAGGAAATCAGCTCAAAGGGCAGGAATCAGGAGCAGAAATGCTTCTCTGTATTCAACATCTTTTTCTGATCTACTTGTCACTAATTTTTCATCAGGACACCTTGGAAAAAAACGTTCTTTGGACCATCTCCTTTGAACATCAATTAGGAGGCCCACAATGAAGCATGAAAGGATTTAAAAACCTGTCTGGAGCAACACAGTACCTGCAGTTGGGTAGAACTGAACAGTCTGAGTAGCTGCTCTTGCCTCGGTTTGAGAGCTCCTCGGGCTGTCAGTAACTGCCTGGATTGTCACACTCCTCTTGAGTTAATGCACCAAGTAAGTTATTTGTGTCATGCTACAGAGAAATCAAGCAGGCACAACTAAGCAGCACTGTCAGATCAAAAAAAGTTCTTTGTGTACATATTTTCCAGAGCATTTTGTACCAAAGGAGACCTCAGAGATTAATGCTTATTTTATCCAGATTATCAAATGTGCTCCAATAGAAGGCTCTGTGTTTACTGCCAGAATGAACCAGTCTGTAAATCGTACTGTGCATGCCTGGACTCCTCCCAGTGCTGTTGCTCATTTCAAGGTTTATGTTTCCAAGACTTCCATTGCTTTACATTGTCTTTTCTTCCTGTTCTGTGCCCTGACACTTTCCTTGGTGTTCTTACCTTCTTACCCAGCAGAGCCTCCCCCTTCTCTGAAAGCCCCTGTACCTACAGAGACACAAACCAATGCACAAACTGCCACAGACAGGAGAGTATTTACTCTCATCTGCTCAACTCAGAGCAGTGGAAAATCATGGGAATGCCACATAATTCCTGTTCCGTGACATGAGAACAGCTGTTACTGTATTCTCTTACACACCTGATTTTTTTCTTTATGTGCCTTTGCTTCCTCTGTCAGCGCTAATGTCTCCTTGAATAACAAAGTCTCCTGAGAGATACGTATGGCATCAAAATGTTTACAAAGCCACATTGCCTGAGGGAAGAAAAAAAAAAATACAGGTTGAAGTATTTGGGAAGAAAATGAAGCATTTTTTTACAGGAGGCCGCAGAAAGAACTCTCCCAGCCATACATTTAAGAATACAGACTATATGCGCCACTTTTAGTTTCTTATAAAGATGTTCCAGAGTCTACAGCTCTGATTAAGGGCTTTTTCATCTCCTGTGCCACAACACAGAATTTGAAGAGGAAAGTATTCTCCCCAGCATGCACACACCACCAGCACCTGCAGTTTCTGTGGTCAGCTTTCTCTGTGGTTCGAATACAACTCTGACATTTGCAATTAAGAGGTGCCAGTGGACGTGAGAAAACTGACCGTGCAAATGGAAAAACCCACAACAAAGGTGTAATTACAGGGCTTCTCACAGGTTAATTAGTCCTGCTAAAGTGCTGGGGAAACAAGGCAGGCAGAATTCCACTGCATTCCAGCAGTATCCCTACCACTACCTTAGTGAGCTCTCACAGAGCTCTCCTGAAAATTTCCATTCAGTGTAACGTCGAGGTGTCTCCTTCAGGGATCCCACCCTTCAATTTGTGCTCCTCTAGCCCTTAGATAAATCTGAAAATTATTTCCCCAGAATAAAATTTTCACAAATGCTGAGCTAAGCAGGCTGTAAAAAGTGGGCAGTGTTACAACTGAAGGAGGCAACTTACAACTGTGGTTTTCCCAGAAGCGGGTGGCCCAAGCACACAAATCCTTGGAGCTGTGAAACAAGGATATGTGAAAGTCAAGATGCAGAGCAGCAAAGATCCCAACCAGTTTCCCACTACTGCATTTCCTAATATCAAGGTATTCACAACAAAACAATTATTTCACTTGGAAAGCTGCCTCACTGGAGACCTCGGGATTGGGCTCCACTGGGAAAGGAAGAGGGAACAGTAAATCAGTGCCAGCTGGGTCCTCCTCTAATCTCCATGGTCAATGAGATTAACACTCTGGGTAACTCTGCCATTTGGAGAGATATATGAGATACATGTATCTCAATCCACCTTAAACACACAGAGAGTTTAGTGGGTGAACCAGAGCATAAGATACAAACATTTCCTCACCGGAGTCTGACTTTTATTCCCAAAACATTTATTTAGAACTAACATATTTTGTGATGAAAAATTATTCCACTTTTTAGTTTCACCTAAATAGGTTGTGTCAAGGTTCAGAGAAGATTTAGATACTGCAAAATGAAGTACTCTCTTTTGACAGCTACCTTCAGATTTTCTAGTCATCATTAAAAGCAATTTTCCTCATTTCTGTTTCTCTACTGCACATCCCTCTCCTTTCCCCGAGGGGGCAAGGTGCAAAAAACGCATCCCAGTTCTGAGGAATTCTTAATCCAGTGCTCACAAACAACACAATAGGCATTGCCTTCCAAAGCTTTGTTGGGAATGAATTAGAGGCAAGACAAACAAGGGAAAATGGAGTAACTCGAAGGAAAGGATTTGGAACTTTTTCCATAAATACACCTTGGGCTGCAACTCTTTGAGCTGTTGTTTTATATTAACAGCTTTGATGTTTTTTTCCCCCTATACCACAGGGAGGGGAAAAAAACCAAACCCAGACTATCTACAGGAGGGACTGGTTAGTATTTACTGAGAGTAACGTAGGCCAAAGCAGAGGAGGGATCTGCTCACCCCAAAACCTCTTCAGCTCTCGATAACCAAGGGAGATGGTGTCTGATGGTAACAGACAGGCAAGGATGTGAAATGTATTTTTATGAGGCCTTCCAGGCACTTAACAGTTATTGGGCAGGTGCAAGTTTTAAACATACATGAAACCCAAATTACAGATTCATCTTTACAAAGTTATCTGACTTGGAAGGTTTAAGAACAACTCCCCCCTTATTGGTTCTCGCAAATGCAACAGAACTAGTACACAATGTAGAAAAATACTTTAAAAGGATACATCAGCTGTTTTTATCACCTAATTTCTTTCAAATGTAATGTGATTAAATCCTAGGGTTTTTTTTTCAAATCTAACACCTTGAAACTCCAGCCCGGTACTTAGGAATTATTTATAAACAGCGTCATAAAAGAGTGCTCGGGTGCCAACACTAATCAACTTCTTCAAACCACTTCAAAGAAAATCAAAAAACCTTTCCATCCACAGATCCTTTTGAGGTTTAACTAGGAGCATGATTTAAAATTCACAAGAAAGCCCTTAGGTATTGAAGCTTTAATACACAGCTTTCTTGGACAAACGTTTGATAAAAAACGAAACATACCATTATATACACCATCTCATGCTTTAATATTGCCCAGGGCTACTGTAAATGCTCACTTTGTACTAAATCTGGTTTTCTCTCTGCTTAGTGGCTGGCAGCAGATGGGGCAGTGTAATTCACTGATTTACTCATTTGCACACTTGTAAGACTCCTCTAAAGCTTTCCCCCTAAACATATGACACAAGGGCACAACCAGGACACCACTGGATGTCGTGCTTAACCCCCTCCACCAGCAAATAGTCAGCATTTAATACTGCAGCTCTGGAACAGAAGTCAGGAAATTCCAGAAAATGCCTTTATCTTCCGTAACAAATCGTATTTCATTCCGTGTTCAGTCCTGATGGGATGGATTTACTGTCCCAAGTAAAGTAAGTTTTCTCATTCAACAATGATTTTAGCAATAACAAAATAAATCCTGGAATAATGCAAAATAACAGCTGGCCTCACTGTGTATCCGTTTAAATCCAAGAGACTTTATGATTAATATTAATGTGACAAAATTTGCTTTAAGTTGTAAGAGAAACCCTTTGCCAAGCAGGTACATGCTGAACATTCCTGCAGAACTTTTTAACATTCCTTTGGAGGTTTGACTGCAAAGGAAGAACTCACAGAAAACTTCTTGGATCCTGAAAGCTTTTTTCATTAGCACAAGCCAAGACACCGTGTAGAAAACTTCATCTCTGAGTATGAAAGGATTATCAGCCTTCATGTGGTCCTTTAAGGTTTTTAGAAGGAACACATAAAAGAACAATAGCACAGAGCCCTCAACACAAACACTTTGCCACACATTTGACCTACGAGGTTTTCAAGGCAGTTGTAAGCCATAATCATCATTAGACTTGTTTATATTTTTAAAAGTACTTTAGATGCTATTATTAATTAAAAAGGTTTTCTAACTTCACACCTGGGATAGATGCAATGCTTCTGTTCCACACATCTCTGTTTGAAATTTTCTCTAGGGCTAAAACTGTCTGGCAAGGCAAGATCATGAAAATTCATCACTCTACTGATGGCTCTAATAAGGGGATTTTTTCTTCTAAATAGTCAGCACCTTCCACCATGATCAAAAAAGTAAAAGCAACTCTGCTACACATTTCTGCTACATTATTTTCCATATAATTTATTCTTAAAACAACATTTAGGCTTTAATTTTAATTGGAGTTCCTCTCCTTCCCTGGTAGGTTTTTCCAGCCCCAGAGCAGACAGCATTTTCCTTTTGACGAACAGCTGTGGTTCTATCTTTAGCCTCGAAGAACTGCAGTCATGAAATGGAAACCTGCCTAATTCTGTTTGAATAATACTGTGGGGCTTAAGGACAAATATGAGCTCAATGGGGAGAAATGTTATCAGCATTCCATCGAACTGCATGGAATTCCTCCCCATATTTTTTCCATGGGTCTCTAAACCAGATTGATTGCTCA
The DNA here is from genome assembly GCA_035583155.1 of Acropternis orthonyx. Taxonomy (NCBI): domain Eukaryota; kingdom Metazoa; phylum Chordata; class Aves; order Passeriformes; family Rhinocryptidae; genus Acropternis; species Acropternis orthonyx. The sequence continues at coordinate 3,937,708 of JAWWEU010000038.1, read as the reverse complement.
TGCTGCCTCTGCATCAGCAAAGGCTGGGCACAACTGGCAGGATTTGATTTCTCTTTTTTTTTTTTTAATATATTAAGCAGCATTTCAATCAACAGCCACCTGATCAGCACCACTGAGAGCTCACAGCACCTCCAGTGGTAATGATTTCATTGATGCTGCAGCAGAACTTTCATAATGGTTTACTCTGGTTTTAAAGAAACATCAAAGCAACGTGACACCAGCTCTCCCTGACAGCTCATGCAGAACAAAAATTAGAGTTCAGTTGTGCATATCCAAATATAATCTGCCTAAGGGTGAACAGTTTGTAAATCAAATAATTTGATTGAGGGTACATGCTTTTATTGTGCAGAATACAGACTTCCTATTCAATTTACCCGGTTTTGTTACACACAGGAGCAGACACACTCACTGTTCCTTCAGCTGAGATGCCACTGAGCACTGGAACTCATTAACTGCAGCCAGTAACGAACTAATCAAAAAACTAGAGAATCTGCCAGCCCAGGTAGAATAGGAAACCAAATTTACACCTGACAAAAGGAGTAATTAGCGAGCTTAAAGACAACAGGAAATATCAGATGGGGCACAGAACGCATTAATAATTGATACACCAGAACTCTTTGTTATTCCCTTAGAGGGTTTCATTGTTATAACTGTTAAAGTGCATTTTTTATTAGATTACCCACTAAAAAAAAAAAGAAATGAAAAGCATCTTGCCTATAACTTATTCCAAAAGGCTCACCATTTTTGTTTGTTCCACCCTCCTCAAGACAGGGCCTGAAAAGTTTTCTCCATCATCTGCCGACTGCAGCAGTTTCCAAATCAGGAATTGAACTGTTAATGGTCTCGGTTTTCACTTACCATCATCGTTGTCTTGCTTTAAATGGTTTATCATGAACTCAATGGGATCATCTGGCTTATGAATTAATAGCTCTTCAAGCATGTTCTGAAAATAAATAGGACAGAGTCAGAGGAAAACTGAGCAGCCCTGCAGGCACGATATCCTGCATTTTTACAGCAGCGTTCCAATGAGGACCTTAAACAGTTTATAAATGCTTATTTATTTCCTTTCACAGGCAAAATTGAGACTCCAGAGCCTATTTTAGATGCTGAAAAACAGAAGACAGCCAGAAAATTGCCAATGAAAAAATCCCAACCTATTTGCTTTGGCTTATTTAAGGTACATATGGACACCAGAAGGGTTTGGGGTCGAGTCAGAGCTGACATAAAACCATACAAGGAGCGGCAATTTTCCAGTGGTTTCAAAGGGGATTGTGGCTTTACAGGCAGAGAAAGGACTGACCCTGAGAAGCACCAACCCCCCAGACCTCCTAGAGAGACATTTCAGCACAGCCAGGAACTCTGTAATTAAAACTAAACATCAAACAGAACTAATGCTCTGATTCAGATCAGCTGCAGAAACTGGAATAGACATCTGTTTCTAAAAAGCAGCCATAACACTTTAATATTTGCAAGCAAATTCCATAAAGTCTGTCTATTCCATAAAATTTTATTTCCTCACCGACTGATTGTCTTTTATTGGAGTGGCCTATTTGCCTTTTCTACTTCATCTAATTCATTAGAATAATTAAAACACTCAATTTTGTTTATAAACTGTTTCACATGCCAGTTCTGATGCTTCAAGGTCCGGGGAGCACAGAGCGTCAACTATAAAATTTGTATTTTTATTGGAAGTTCATTTAAAATTATTGCTTTCCAGCAACACTTATTGAAAGGAAGAAATCTGGATTTAGCACTACACTTACCAGCAGCTTTAAAAATAACAAACTTAAGAAAATCTGGGCTTATTACAAGTTAAAAGTGCTCAGGCTGACAGTGATTGACTCTGGCAGTGTTTCTTCCCTAAATCCTACCTTCAAATCCTTCTATTTTATTCAATTCTGCTAAAACCAGTTTAATTTCTCGTGAGTAGTTCTGTTAATCTCTGGGCGAGGTTCATGTTTTGGGTCTCACTTTATGTTTTGTAAATGTTTTAAGCTCAGGACAACAATTCCCAGCTGTGTTTGTTTGCATCGTTAAGTTGCTACAACACAATTCAAGCACAACAAGAAAACAAGACTCTGAGTATGTCCCATAATAAACATTTTATGTAAAACGGGGTCCTGCAGCTGGACTCGGTGTCTCCTGGAATGCAAAATAAAGTATTTCCACTGAAAAAATAATCACAATTACACCACGCTGGCCATACTAAATAGCTGTAAGTTACGTGAAGGAAAACGAAAAAGAACAGAGGGAGAAAATGGGAAAGAAAAATAAATATTTATGTGAAATTTCAACAAGCAAAAAGGGGTTTTTTTCAACAGAATTAGGGGTTAGCAGCACACAGGGGCAGTGTCAGAGACGGAACAGCACCAGGATATTCAGTCCCTCACACAAACCTCCCCACGCACAACACAAGGGCTTCTCCCGAACTCACAGAGCAAAACAACCTTTCCCTAAGGCAGGGAAGCCCAATTTGCTCTTTACTGAAATCCCAGCGGCGCTGGAAGGGCACTTCTCCCCCTTTATTTCTTCCGGCACGCATCTCGAAGAGCGGCTTTGAACGGGGTGATGCTCTCCTAAAGCAGGTGGTGACTCTGCCCGGCCCTGCGCAAAAAAACCCTCACTGCGCTTAATTTGTTCTTTATTTGTTCCCGCCTCCCCCCACTCCTCCTCCTCCTCCTGACCAGCCCGCCTCGCCTTTCAGCCTCCTTTTCCTCGCTGACTCCCGCTGTCCTCCGCCAAAATCCGCTCCGTGTGCGGACCCCACCAGCCGCCAATTAAAACAATTAACGCGGAGAGCCTTTGGCCGCTTCCCGGGCACGGCACGGCCCGGCACGGCACGGCACACCCGCCCTCCCACTCGCAGCGGGCGCTCTCCGGTGCCCAGAGCAGCCCCCCCCCGGTGTCCCCGCTGACCTGCAGGAGCTGGAAGAGCCCTCTCTCCTCCGCGTAGGCGCCCACGGGCGGCGGCCACAGCCGGGCCCCGTCCCCCGCGGCCGCCTCCGCCATGGCCTCCCCTTAGCAACGCAACGCGTTGCTAGGCAGCGCGTCATCACCGCGCGTCGCCGCCGCCGCCGCGTTAACCGCAACGGCGAGGAAAGGGGAGTGGGGGCAAAACGTCATCGATAGGCGACGGTTGCCGGGGAGACGGCGTCGCGGTTGCCGTGGCAACGGCGGGGCCCGCTGTCACCGCTGTCACCGCTGTCACCTCGGCCGGCCAGGCCAGTGCCGACAGCCCGGGCCCTCCCGGGGACCCGCCGCGCCGCCGCCGCCCGCACACCGGCCGGTGGGAGCCGCGGGAAGGGGCCGGCGGTGGGCGGGGCGGGCGGGGGTCCCGCCGGAGCTTCGGGTCCCCCCCCCCATCACCCCGGGGTCGATGTGGCGGGGTTAGCGCGGCCCCCGTGGGCGGGGAGGCTCTGAGGGGCTCGGGCGATGGTCAGCGCTCCCCTCGGGGTGCGCCGCCTCTGTGTGCAGCATCACTGCCGGCTCGCTGCGTGGGGCTCTGCGGCTGCACAGCTTGGACACGATGTAGCTTCTCTTTTTGCTTCTTTTTCCCTGTTTTTTATCCCACCCACACACACACACACAATCCCAGCGCAGGTGAGGGAGTTACACACACAGAACCCCCATCACTTCTAAAAAGCAGCTTCCTTTCTCTCCTTCTCTCCCCGAATCCAGAAGTAAGTAAACATGAACGAGATAGTGGAGACCCTCAGACACGCAGAGCAGAACTACAGGAGCTTCCAGCAGCAGCAGTTTACATTTACCAGAGCACTGGATCGCACCCGAGAGGAGGCCCATGACTTGATCAGACCTGTGGCCACCATTGTGCAGGTACAAAGTCCCCAGCACCGAGTGCTCTGCCCACGAGCACAGGCACAACACGGCGCAAGGAAAGGGATGAATAAACGTGTTTCCTGAGGGAAGATGCACAAAACCTCCCTGGTAACATCCATGCATAACTCTGCAAACCAGTGGGGAGAGAAATAGCCGTGTGAGGGTTTATCAACACGGAAGGAATCTTATTGCTGAGCATCACTTTCTGATTTAGTTTAACACTAAATTAAACTGGTTTGGTTTAGCACATTTCGCAGCTGAGGCACAGCCAGGAATACGGGGCACAGGCAAACAATCAAACCAACCCTCCTTCCCCAGCCACACATGGAATCTGTAATCCTTAACTTGTAGGAACCAGCAGGCTTGGCTCTTCCCCCTGGTATTGGTGCTGCTGTATCTTTCTATAGTGCTTATTAAAAATAATGGCTGTGTTACAGAGGGAGGATGATGGATTGAGGGCTGAAAGCCCCAAGTGGGCACGGGGTTTTCTGGGCTGGTAAGTGAATTGCCTTGGAATTTTTATAACATGGGATGCTTTAAGTAGAGCTTAGACCACCTGGAGACAGAGGGGGGAAGAAAAATCTAAATAAAATCAGAATTGTGGATTTGAGAAGGCAGAACCCAGGCACAAAACCCAGGTGGATGCAAAGGCAGAGTGAAAGCCAGGCTGTTATTAGGATTAGGACACAGGATGAGCTGGTTGTGTTTTCTAAGGGCTGACTCTCTCTAATACAAGGGATTTGCTCATTGCATTGAAGAGGATTGTGACAGACATTACACTGAGCCATTCCCCGCCCCCCCCCCCCCCCCCAAAAAAAAAAAAACAGGCATTGAGATGTTGTAAAACACTATGCCGTTTTTTAAAAGTGCCAATATTCCAGTGGAACTGAGCAAGCTTGGACTCCACTTCTTGGCAGAGGTGGGGGGTGGTGGGAGTGAAACCTCTGGGTGGTGACCTCAGAATTCCATGGATCCACGGGATCCTCTGTGAAACAGCAACACGGGAACTGCAGCCCTGGGGGTCCGGCCACCTTATCCCAGGGGGAGGATGGGAAAGGGAAAAGAGCAAATTGCCAGGAAAAACAGGGAGCAATTGGTGCAGCACATCCTGGGGGGCTGCCTTGAGCAGGAACTGAACAGCTACCAGAGGAACTCCCCTGGAGACAAAAGCAGGCACCCATTTCATCCACTGCCATTGTCCCCATTTTTAATTTGTCACAGCAGGGCACGAGAGTAAAAGCAACAAACACAGAAATACGTGTGGTCTCAGCCTCCAGCTGACTTGACTGCCAGCTTCCTGTGCATAGAAACACAGACATTGCAGGAAAAATGACACTGCACTTGAAAAGGGCTAAATTTCCAACCCCCAAAAGCTTTATGGGGCAGCATTTTTAGCACAGAGGGATGACATTTCTTAGAGAAAAGAGCATAGGAAGGTGGAAAGGTGGAAGTGCACACCACAGTCAGGCAATGACGAGCTCCTTAAAGATCTCTGTGTGGAGTAGGGTATAAAGTCAAATCCCAAGTGGTTTTGTGAGACCAGCTCCTCAGTCTTTGCTCCAGGCAGAGCCTCACACCCCCCAGGGAGTCCCTGCCTGCTGAGCCGGGCTGTGGGCATGACCTTGCAAGTTGTTCCTGTAGTCCTGGCCCTGTTCTGGTCACTCAGGTGCGTTACCTCCCTGTTGTTGGCACAACAACAGGTCCTCTTACCCCCATCTGTGAACATCCAGGCTAAAATGGTATTCTCTTTAGGACAGTTTCTGCTCACAGCAGCAGTAAAAAATCCTGCCACTCACAAGGACACAACACTCAGCAAACAGAGTGGAAGGAGAAATCTGCAGTGGAAATGGACCCTCAGGAGCCATTTTTTACTTTTCTTGCAAACCTGCTGGGAATTTGGCCAAGCACATTCCATGGCTTTTCTGTATGCAGAGACCATACCCATGCTGGAACAGCTGCTTCCTTCTTGGAATCTTACAGAAAGCACTGAAGGTGCTGGAGTCCAGCTCTGGCTGCCAACCAGCCACTCAGAATTTTATATTCTGAAGTGCCTGTAATTTCTTTGGAGAAGAGACTTGGTCTCTTGGCGTAACATTTCCTCATGCAATGCCCCTCCCTCTGAGTGACACAACTGCTCGAGGCAAGCAGGGAATAGCATTGCTCTGACAGGTTAGTGAGGGTGGTTTAGGTTAAATGGGTTGGAAGTGGAGAACCTTGAAGGACTCAAGGTGCAAACACATCCCTCCAAACCAGGGCCAGTTGGGTGGCTGCCCTCACTTCCCAACCAGCTCTGCCCAGGCAGCTGTGGGAGCAGACAGAGGATCCCTCTCACACTCAGCCTGTTCCTTCAGTGCTGGCAGCAGGGCTGGCTTTGGCCGTGGTGCTCCTTCACTTCTTCACAAACAGCTCCCTCAGCCACGGGGAACGACAAGCAAACATCCCACGGCACCTCACACCTGCAGAGCCACAAAACAGCTCCTCGCCACTGACCTGAGCAACGTTGCAGCACAAGTGAGGCACAATTTAACACCCAGTTTGCCTGTGTTTGCCCCCCGGGACAGGTGCAGTGCTACAAGGACCACCACTGCGTCAGCGCCACCGACAGGCGCGTCCTCAACATGTTCATCTCCATCTGCAACGACCTCCGCAACCTCTGCCAGAAGCTGGAAACGGTGCATCCCGGGGACCACGTCACCAGTGGCCTCTTGGAGAAATGCAAGCTGCTCCTGAACGACAGCAACGACCTCAGTGCCATCCGAGCCACGTAGGTGTTTCCTTCAGCTCAGCCTCTGGGAGTCCCCTGGCGGTGCCGGGCAACTGGAACTGCACGTTCCCGCTGGATGTCTCCACCAGCTCTGTCACGACACCTTCCTGGCTTTAGTGAGTGTACAAGGTGCTCCCCAGGTTGCTGTTCCAGCTGTTGGGAAAACATTGCCAACCTCCATTCATAAAAAGGGCATTGGTTTGATTATTCATCATTTTCACTGGGGCGTGGCGGGGCATTTCCAGGCCCTGAAGTCCCATGCACCATGTGGTCATGACCTTGCAAGTTGTTCCTGTAGTCCTGGTCACTCAGGTGCATTAACCTCTTCCTATTCCTGCTCTCCACAGGGCTAATTTCTGTGGGGCAGGTGTCTGTACATGCTCTCAAAGCCTTCCAGATCCATCCCAGCAGCCAGGGTGGTGTGTTTGGCAGGGCTCATTCTTCAACACGCGATTCCATCCACGGCTTTCTGGTTTTGGGAAACGGCTGGCTGTGCAATCCTGCTCTTCCCAGGGGGGTGTCTCAGGGACCCCCTGTGGGATCCCAGGGTTGCACTGCTGGGCCTCTTCTGCCAGTTGTTTCCTTCTGCCCCACAGATACCCCCACAGTGTCGTGAATTACCTGAGCTATGAAGAAGCACGGCACCGCTATGGAGGTGTGGTGAGCCTCCTGCCCATCGTTATAGACCACCTGAAGGAGTGGGTAACCTACACTAAAAGGCACCTGCTGCATCAAGTGAGTTGTGGACCTGCCATCTCCAAGAAGAAGGCCCCCACTTCCCAAAACCCACCTGCTGTGCGCTTTGCAGCTCACACCTCCATTAATAACAAAGTTACTGTACAATTGCAGGACAAGGATTTCCAGAAGTTCCTGCTTGAAAATCAACGCCCGAAACAAAAATCTCCCTGGAGGCCACCGGGCAAGCATCCCTCTTAAAGGATCCCGTCTTCTGCTTACCACCTTTAATCAGCTGGCTGATTAAAGACAGTGAAATGAATCCTAGAGATCCATCCTGAGTCCACTTTCTGAAGGGTTGCCCTGCCAGCCAGCCTGGGACAGATACACACCCTCTCCCTTGCTGATATTTCCACTCTCCTCCTCAAAGTGATACCCTGACAGAAGTAGCTGTAGCTGCAGTTGGTCCCAGGGACCAGCACTGCAGTGGGAGCAGGGAATAGTCAAGAGTCATCAGGTTGTAATCTCTCAGACATGAATCTTGGACAAGCTACTTGAAATGGAATTTTACACTTTCTCAGGCTCCTTTCTGAGGAACATCCCCTCACTCTCCACAGCCAGCAGGGTGAAGAACCTGTGTCTGAAGGACATGACACAGAGCAGCAAAGGCCTGTCATTATGGATTCAGACATGTCTTTGAGATTTGGACTTGTCCCTAAAATTCCCTCAGCCCCACTGAAATAGTTTGGTTATCTGGACCACAGGATCCATGTTTACAGGTCAGTGTACTTCAGCTGTGCTCTGCTGCACCTTTCCTGCAGGTTCTCACTCCACAGAACATCTCCCCTTGACCTGTTTGACTCCTTTGCTGTCAGAGCTAGAGGCGTAAAGGAGAGCAGAGTTTATTTTGCCCTTAGTTTGTGTGTACTGACAATCTCCAAACTTCAGCAAAACACCCCTGTGCTCCCCAGACCTCTGCAAAACTTAAAGTCACTTCCAGCCCCTGTGATTCATAGGAATCTGGGGGGAGCAGAGAGGGTGAAAGCTGTGGCCACGTTCAGATGGTTCCTTTTCAAATTGTAAGTTTAACTGTCTGTGCTTTCCCTTTTTCCAGATGAGAATGCAGCTTGCCTGGCTCTCAAGGATGGCAGGAGGCTCAGTTCATTAAAACATGTGAAATATGTTTTTATACCAGCACTTTGCAACTCTAGCACCGTTTTCTGCCAGTGCTGGAAGCATCTTTCAGTCCAGCCTGCTCTGGGAGGGTCAGCAGAGCCCCGTTCTCTGGAGCTGACAGAGATTTTTGGGGTGATTTAACAGAGCACTGTTAACTCCAAACTGAAGATCTCGGTCACACAGAGTCTTCCCTGTATCTGACTGCTCTTCTCCCCTCCCACAGGCAAATTACCTCCTGCTCTTTGCTTCCTGCTGGAAGACACTCCTGAATAAACAATTTCCCCTTGCATACTTGGCTCAGTTTGCTAAAATTGTGAGAAAGCTTTTGCCTTAAGATGAGCAGTTTTTGGCAACAAGCAGCTAAAAAAGAAGGGAGAGGAGAGAGCACTGGGAGGAATAATAGCTCAGATGAAATGGGAAGTATTTCCAGGAGCACTTTTATTCCTCCCAGAACACCACCTTATTTTGCACCTTTTTCCTTTCCCTTTCCCCTGGCACTGCAATGCACCCATCCACTCTGGAGGAGAAGCCTGTTTTTGGGGAGACATGATCCACCTGAACCAACCCTCGGTGAACTCGGAATGGTAACGAAGGGTCACAACGAGACTCCCAGGCCCTACTGGGGCCACAGCCAGGGGACTGTCACCGTCACCCTCTCTGGCTTCACGCGAGAGCCCTCGTGCAGAGGAGCTGCAGGCTGCAAAATCCCAGTTGCTGGCAGCTGCCCTGTGGTGTTTCATGTTGCAGACAAGTGTCCAGTGACAGTTGCTGCCTTGGAAAGTTTTTCAGAACAAGCCCAGGCTACGTGGACAGAACGATGACAAGCATTGGGGACACAAGAGATGCTGCGCCCAGATCTTGTTTCCAACCTTCCTGGCCCTGTCCTATAGTTTAAATTTGAACACTCAGGCTGTGAGGAGACCAAAATTATCCTCCAGTTTGTAGGTCACTTTGAGCTTCCATGGATGAGCACAGCACAAATGGCTGGGCAGGACAGTCCTACCAAACCCAGTCCACCACTGCTGCTCAAAACCCCAGTGCAGTTCTCATTTTGCACTTGTCCAAGGTGATACACCCAAGAAACAGTTCCCAAATCTTAATAATAAGATTCACACACACATAATAAGGTGAGAAACACAAGAAATAGTTCCCAAATCTTAATAATTTCTAGTCTGGCCCTATCCTTTCAGTCAGTGTCACGCAGCCAAAATTTTAAGACCCAAGCAGAAAAATGAGTGCATTAAACTTGCAGTCTGAGGTTTGATAATGACAAGACCAGAATCTGTTGGAAGACTGCAAAGTTAAGTCTCACAAAAACATCTAGACAAATTACTTAATTTCCATACAAGTTCTCCTCTTCCAGAGTGGATGGACACTTCAAAAGACGAAAAGATACAGCAAGAATTGTTTTTCTCTACTACAAATCAAGCTGTTTGAAGAATTTACATAAACAGGATGTAAATGCCAAACACAAAAGTGCAATAAAGTTTTACTTTAGCCTCTGTGAGCAGAAAATTGCAAGATACACCTTGAGAAACCAGGCAGGGCACCAGACTGACTTTTCCTACAGAGCTGTCACTTAGGCCAGCAAATAAATGCTGCTTTTTTGTTCAAAGACTGAAATAGAGATACAGGCTGGTAAACAGATGATCTCAACAGAATCCTGGGATCTGCAGGCTGTGAGTTACCTCTGTGCTCCCCTTGATTCAGCTGAGGGTCAAACCAGGCTTTGCCTACCTGAGCAGCCTGGCCTGGCGGGAGGTGACCCTGCTCACTGCAGGGGGGTGCATGAGATGGCCTTTAAGGTCCCTTCCAGCCCAAACCATGCTGTGATAAAATACGGTGAGTTGAATCCCTGGTTCCAGCATCTCACACAGGGTAGAGCCGAGACCCCCAAAAGTTCGGCTCAAGGTGTTGGGAACGGTGGTGGGCTCTCCAAAGGGATGATTCAAGGCAGAGAGGAAACTCAGCATCCAGCCGATGCAGGATGAAGGGATGGGCTTGGCAGGGCCTCTAGCGGCCACCTCACATCACTGTGCCGTTTGTGAGCAGTTCCCACACTCCCTTTGCCTCCCCACTCCTGGATCCAGGGAGGGGTTTAACACTGGTTATGGGTATGCAGCCCTTGGATACAGCATTCCCTGCCGTCTCCCCAGCCGGGCAGGGCACTGCTCCCGTCACAGGGAGCTGGAATTTCAGGGCTGTTCCCTGCCACCACCACCACTCCCACGGGCAGGAGAGCTGTTTTCCTGGGAGTTCTGAACTCCCTGGGTGCAGCAGGAGCTCGGGCTCTCAGTCAGCTGAACACCGAGCACAGGCGGCTTCTGAGAAACCACGAACAGCATCTGGCACACGGGAAAGATCAGCGAGTCCAAAACTGGAGGGAGCACTTGGAGGGAAGAGGCCTTCAGGGAAAAGAGGTCGAGCCAAGAAAAGCTCACAGACACCAAAATCATGACCATCAGTCAAAATTATTTGGAATCAAGTCTTGAAAAGTAAACCCCACATGAACGCTCGCTCAGCTTCATCTGCAAAGCTCCTGCGTGTGAATAAAGCAACTCAGCTCCTCTGATTTCCTAAACTATTTCATAACCACTTCTAAAATCCACCATTGTGCCAGCAGCTGAAGTGGTTCCAGTAAATCAAGATTTATCAGCAAAGATAACTTAATTTCCTGAAGTATTTCCTTCCCTAATGTCTACTGTGTGTTTATTAGCTGTGTTAAGAACTACTGAAGGTACTCCTGGGCATTAGTAAGGTACTTTATTCTTCTCTATTTGTACCCTACTGAGGAATACACTCCTGTGGGTGATTTTTATCTAATTTTTTTTTTTTTTACATTGGCAAGTGCAGCTTTGCAATGCCAGGCTTATTAAGCGATACACAAAACGGATTTAAAATTAGGTAAGAGCAGGTCAAATGCACTTTGTACTTTTTCATTTCACTTACTCCATGCTGTAGAATTCATCCCAGTGCAGGGGGCTCAAAATAGCTTCCTCTTATTAATAACTCCCAAGATAATGGTTATGGTAACTTCTATATAAAATTGACATGCACTGTTACTTGGCCAAAGTGCGTTCACCAACAATGTGGCACTTGCACCACCCCCTTGCATGTGTTGCTCACATTCAAGAATTATCCTCAGCCCTTAACTGGAATGCTGAGGCTCATATATGGACTTCTAAATTGCTTTGAGCAACCTTTTAAATATTCCCTTACTTAAAGACAAAACACAGAAGACCAAAACCAGTGAGAAAGTGCCACTCTGAAAAAAAGAAAAAGCAAAACAACCTCAACCTACCAGGTGAAACTTACAGCACAATGTCCCCAAATTCTCCCTGGTCTGAGGAACTGTCCTGTGTGCACTGTGGCTCCTGAGCAGGGAAAGGCACAGCCAGGGACAGAGCCAGGTTCCAAGAGCAGCCCCAGCTTTGCAAACAAGGCTGTGACATTTCCAGCTATTAATTTCTCTAATCACTGCGCAGTCTCTGGCCTGCAGGAACGCAGAAAGCTCCCACAGCACTGAATTGTCTGCAGTTAATTTATGGATTAGACTGGCATGTTGTTGGTGAATTTGTTTGCCACAGAGGAAAAAAGGCTTTGGCTCCACACAAAAAATGAGCTTCTAATGATGAATCCTGTGCAAAGGGGCAGCAGCACTGACCTGCTCTGGACTGTCACATCTGGGCAGATGTTTGGACACCGAACTCGTTTCTGCACGTTGTGGTCCCAGAAAGGTCGGCTGGCAGGGAATTTAACACAGAGTAGTGCAAAACAATACATTTTATTTGTTCACAGTTAAACACAAGCAACTGCCTTGACATTTTAGAACATTCTAATAAGGACAGCAAAACCTCCTTTTGGTTTAAGTTCTCTTTAGCTTACGATTGTACCATTTCCTCTTATTTCATATTTATGGCATTTAATGTGGATTGTTTAACATGCTTACAAAGAGCGAGGCAGGGAACAGATTAACTTGACAAAGACAGCAATTTTAGATTTAACTAAAAGCAGTCAGTTAAAAAAAATCTGTTTCCACTTCACTGATGGGACCCCTTCAAACAAACTGCAAGTTAACTACATACAGCAGATCCACGATTTTTAGACTTACAAAAAAAAAAAAAAAGAGAGAAAAAAGAAAAAAAAAAATTGAAAAATTTTGTTCCTCCATAATCTTTGTGGTCCATAAACAAACCGAAAGTGGTTTCCATTACTATCCTGGTGCTAAAATCCTGTTTTTAAAAGAAGAAAAAAAGCCACCTTATCGATGAGCTTGAGTTACTGGCAGGGCAATTCTGTAACCGCCGCAAAACCCGCCTCTCCTCGGAACGCCAGATACACCTCCGGGCTGGGCAGGGCAGGGCAGGGCAGGGCAGGGCAGGGCAGGGCGGGGAAGGAGCTCCCCCAACATCCCAGCCCGGCAGGGCAATGTGCAAACCGTTCCCTCCTGGGGCTGGGATCCGGTGGGGAAAGGGCAGGAAACCTCCAAATCTTCCCGAAACACAAGCTACCACGTTTGCTACCACTAAGTCTGAGAAAGCCTAAAGACATGTCGACAAAACCAGTCTGTCACTTACAACCAACTCTCTACTCTCTATTCCATGCAGAGTCAAGCTTTGACACAACCACTGAAGTTCAACCTCTACTCTCAGGGCTCCGACTGACCAAGCCAAAGGACAGGGAGAATAATTTAAGACAGGCAGAAATGTATTTAGACCCTGGGTGTTACGGAGGAAGCGGAAACGGGAGGGAAAGTCCTGTCAGGAGCAAGCGAGCACAGTGCCAGCTGCTTTGACAGCCTCGCTCCCATCAGGGTTAAGAAGGGATTTGAACTACAAATTCAAGTGTTCTTGGACTTGATTTCTAGGTGAGGCCATTCTTGAACAGCAGCTGCCACCCACAGAATGTCTCAGAGGAGAGGCCACGTGTGATGCAGGGTGACTGTGGGGCCTGATCTGTCCGAGTAACCCGGACCCAGACACAGGGAACACTTAAAACAAGCACACTGCCTTCCCAACAGCAGGCTCTGCCACGAAGGAGATTGAGTCTGACCACTGACAAGCCCTGATCCCGCAATCCTCCTTCACAGAAGGCTCATCATTGACTTAAAACATGATTAACACCGAAAGGCTTCACACCAGGATTCTCATTCCCAGTTTGAGCAGGATTCCTCCTCAGCCTTGTCTTCTGAGGAAGCAGGATGAGGGTGAAGGGGAGAGACCTAGAGCCAAATTGACATTGCTGAGCTGAAAAATGTGCTGCAGTCTGAGCAGAAGAGCACTCAAAGGAAACCATATTCTGAAGGCATTCCCAGGAAGAATGAAGCCAATTGCTTGGACTCAAAACATGGTGGTCTTGCTGAGACCAGGAACAAAGAGCAGAACTATGAAGGAGGGTCAGGCAGCACATTTCCCTGATCAGAGAAACAAACCCACCTCTGCAGATCTTCGTAAGCTTGCAATTCTACATCCGTGTTCTGCACGCTCTCCCTACTCGAGTAAAGCTTCCTCTTCCCTCTTCTCCCACCCCCATTGCTTTCCCATACAAACCAGTCTGAGGTCAGTAACAGTCTGTCAGGCAAACACTTAAAATACCAAGAAGATCAGAAGCTAGTGTTTTAACAAGTCTTCAGCATTTACCGTCTCTTCTGCATTACAAGCTCCAGTTCCTTTTTGTCTGTTCCAATGTAACTTTCCAGGAAATGTTAAGGACAGTATAAACAATGATCATGAATTAGGGTGAATGAATCATTTTGCAGAGGTGCAGTGTTCTTTAAACATTTGGGTATTTAATCAGACTCCAGCTTAATGAAGTCTGAGGGATGTGGGACAGTGGACAGGCAAAATAGAGACCCTTAGATGAGTGCACTGGAAATTCTAGTGCTGCTTCTTTCCAGGATGCAAGGAACTGAAGTCACCTGGAGAGGCAACACAACCAACTGCTCTAAATTGGAAGCTTGCAAGGAAATATAAAGCATTCAGAGTAGACTCACAAATGTTAATTTGGCCTCATATTGCACTCAAGTTCATAAACGCAGCCACTCACAACTGGGGACAGGGAGAACGGGAAAAAATACTTGCGAATGCTACCAGTTGTCCCTTCAAATTAGTACACGCTGCTAAGGACTGAATTGGAGAAAGAAGCAAGAGTTAGGCTGGCCATTTCAATTCCAGACCCAAAAATTCACTTTGCATTCACTCAGCAGCCTCCTTCCGTTCCTGGCCATCGATCCTGCTCCGCTGCATGAGCCACTGCTCAGACCAAAGAAACAGAAAAGCTTTTAGTTAAACTTGCATTCACGCCTCCTGTTCTATGCCAAGAATATGAAAATAACACTGATTGACTATCTTCCTCTTTAACTGTGGTCATGATGAGTTTCATTGTAGTCCATGATATGAAGCTGTCCAACACTGCTTTCCTGGAGCTTAGGCGAGAGGCTGAGGTTATCGGGGCTCGGAGGGGCCTTCGACTCCATGCTTGGATCTTTACATAGTTCAGTCTTTAGAGCATCAGACAGCCTGTTGATGGTTACACCCTCCTCATCACACTGGCTCTCGCTCTTGTTGCGAAATAATTCTCGTGCCTTCATTCCAAGGAAGCTCTTGGAGCTGGGGAGTGAACCTACAGTCAGAGGGACAGTGGACGAGGGCTCCAGCAGCACGGATGTGTCCCAGCGACTGCTCAATCTCTGGTTCTGGGGCTTTTCGGGGGTGGAGAGCTCGCTGCTGCTGCTGCCAGCCTTGCTGCTGCTGCTGCCTCGAGTGCTGGGAGGTTTGGTCTCTCCATTTCTACCAATGGTTTCTTCACTGTATCCTGCCACTGTATCTTCATTACCACAATCCACCCTGTTTGGGAAAGATGGGGATACAGCGTCAAGGTAATCACAGCAACGGAACAACCGAGAAGGAAGTGCTGGCCAAGGCAGGTTACTTTGATTACTCTCCATTTCTGCTACTGAATATGTGCCTCAGCAGGTTTCCTTTCATACTTTCTGTGGTAAAGCAGGAGTGACAGAGGGTAACCAGAAGCGTCACACCTCAGCTTTGCAACATCCAATGCTCCAAGTCCAGAACTGACAATAATCCCACAGCAGAATGGAAGTGGATCCTGATCTGCTAAGGTAAAGGAAGAGATCTGTACATCGTCCTTGGGCCGGAGACCTCTCTTTTACCCAACCCAAGCACAGGTGATCACCACAAACCTGGCAGTGCAAGGAATTATCCTGATGCTGGGGCAGACTTTGGTGTGGGGAAAAAAGGCACAACCTGAAGGAAGGACAGATGTTTTGGGCACACAGATGTGAAACAACCCCTGAACAACAGCACCACAGTCTGTAGATTGAAGTGACCAGTCAGTCTATGAGGCAAACCAGAGGTTCATCTCAAGTGTGAGTAACAGATTCAATCTGTAAAAGACAGAGCAACGGCTCTTGAGGAGATGCATCCAAGTGCTAGGGATTCCATGAGGAAATCAACTTTCATGAGTCCTGCCTATTTTACATAACCACCCTTACCTTTCTTCTGCTGCTTCAGCTGCTTCTGTCTTATCATCTTCAAGTTTTTTCAGTAGGCTGCTCTTCTCCAGACGGCCAAACAGATCCAAGATCTCCAGCTCAAATGCCTGTGTGATTCTTTTCTGGGCTTTGTACCTACTTTCTACTGCTTGCAGCTGACCTCTGAACAGGAAAAGAAACCAAAACGTCCAATGTCTCCAGATTCTGCCTCAACCGTGATAATGCACGTGAGAAAGCACAGCTAAAATTCTTCACAGGAAGCCCTTACCTTGCTTGGATTTTGACATCTTCCAAGTATTTCTTTTGCTCCAGGAAGAGGTGGTCCTTCTTTGCAAGCTGAGATTCCAGTTCAGCTATCCGTTTCTGGGAAGCATCAAGCCTTTGGCTCTGCTGTTGAACACACAACTTCGCCTTCTCCAGTTCTTTCCGAAAAGCAGCGTGCAACATTTCAACCTCCTCGAAGCAAACAATGTTAAAGCATAATTTGATTGTGTGTTATTTTTATTAGTGTTCAGACAAGTTTCTGATGTTATAAATAGGCACGTTTTAAAGCAGGGTAGAATAAAAGCAGCATTTCTAAAAACAGATATAGAAAACTGGCTGTGCTGAGGATGTACACCATTAAAATAACTACACATCACTGGAATTTATTAGCACATTAATGTTCCTTATGAAAAGCTCTTTTCATCAAAGCAAACTTGCCAGTTCTGCACCTGATTAGAATAGGCAAACTCCATTTTAAATCCATTTTTGCAGCATGACCTTCATTAAACGCCAGTAAAAGCCTTTTTTTGGCTTATTTTTCACCTTCTTTAATTACTTGCTCTCACGCAGAAACAGTTATATTGTTGTGTAATTTACTTGCTTCTAATTAGAAAAAGATTTCTTTGAAGTCGGGAAATAAAACCATATGAACCACAGAAGTTTTAGTGAAGTTACTACTGACCTTTAATAGGAAAGTGACTGAGTGAGAAGATGCTTGTTTGAAAGCAGCACCTCACGAAACCCCAATAAAATCCTGGTTAAGGGCTTTCCACAAATCCTGGCACTACTGCCCTGGGTTACTTTACCAGCAATCTGCTGCGAATTCCACTATGAGCACAGCAAGTCTTGGCTTTTGGAAAAAAAGCTATTGCTAAGACTTGCACCAGGTGGCTAAAACTGACACCCCAACAACCCCTTCTTAGCTTTCAGGGGCACTGAAGACAGTCCTTAAACCCACAGTGCACAAAAATATCTGAACAGAAGATGAAACAGAAAATCAAATCCCTGAAAAATCGATTTCAGAACAAAGTTATCTGTTCAGTTATGAGGCATTTCCTTCTGAGCTCAAGGCTGGGAACTGCTGGGTGATGCCCTCAAGCGAAGTCTCCCCCAAAGTCCTCCCCTGCAGCTCTGCAATACCTTTGTAGTGTCTGTGTGCTTGTGCTGCAGCTGCTCCAGGTACAGCTCGTTGACCTCCCCAAGAACCAGCAGCTGCCTGTTCAAGAACTCCATCTGCTGTTGCACTGACTCACTGTTGGAAAGCTGGAAAGAGAAAGGGAACAGAATCCAGCCTTGGGATGGATGGTTCAGCAGGAGGGTCAGAGCTGACGGGCACTGTGTTCACAAGGGGTGCTTATAAAGAAGGGAGAAAGACCAGAATCCAATGCATCATAAATAGAAAGTGTTAAATAAATTAACTTTCATGAAGAACTTTTAATTTGCATTCAACTTCTGACATAAACAAGATCCCTAAGACGTCAAGATTTAAGACAAGTTCATAATGCTCAATCTGCAAATTCCTACTGTGGAAAAAGCAACCAAAATGAGAAGTTTCAGAAGCCCTTGAACTGAGTTTAGAGTTACTTCACCAAAATACATTTTTCTGTGTTTTTTTTTTGCAGTTAATATCAGACTCTACGGAACTAAGCACCGGCTTCTTTCAGAACAAGAAAGACAAAGCATCTGATGAAAATTATGAGATACAAAATCAGAAAGACAGAAAGGGACACTGGGAACACTGACTTTTCTCACCTTTTGAGAAACTTGGCTAAGCAGCAATTCAGTGTGACACACTTTGTTGTTGGCCTTCTTTAACTCTAACCTCAGGTCTGCTATCATATTCCTGCAGTCTTCCAGCTTGGTCTGTTCAGGTGACAAAAACATAACTCAGAGTTCTGAAACTTCACTAAGGACAGCAAGGGCACAGGGCTGGAAGGCTGTAACCCCCACGGCACGGGAAATCAAGTTATTCTGAGCCCTTGTGAAAGCCCCAAAACCAGTTAAGAAACTGCCTTCTCCTATTTCCAAACTGAAGGCAGGACAAAGCAACTATAAAAGGATGATAGCTAAGTTAAACACTTCCAGTGATGCACTAAATCTGAATTAGAACAGTATCTCTAACAGAAATGTGCAGCTTTCTCTCAGATATTTTATGCCTTGTTATTATTAAGGTCATTTTTAAAATCAGTGAGTATACAACAATTTTGTTCATGCTTCATACCTGCAATTCCTGGCTCTGGTTGTAGAATTCCTCCCGGTCGTGCTGCAGCTGTCTGATCTGGCTGTGAAGCTGAGCCACTATATTATCATGTTCCTCCTGGAACTGGTGGTACCTCGCCTGTTCTTTCTGCAGACTCAGTTTCAAGGCCTGGATTTCCTTTTCCTGTAGTTTCAGCTGATCTTTCTGTTAAGAATCCCACATGAAACGTCAGACAAGACACCTTCCTAGGAGTTAGAACAGCTGCCCTAAACCACCAGCCAAGCAAAGCTGTCCATTACCAGCAGGACAGGCAAACATTTTCCATACACAGAACATTTATACAGAGCATGGTCTTAAAGCTTTTGGGGTTTGGTTTGTCTTTGGCTGAAAAGGAGATGAAATGGTGATAAGAGTGGACAGGTTGAAAACCCACAGTCACATCCAGAGGCACAAGGAGCAATAGCATATTCTTCCACTGCCCCATACGTTTTCCTGTTTGGGCCTCACAGCTGAAACTACAGTTCATCTTCCAAGACCTATCTGGAAGCCTATTTTTGGCTCTTGTAGTGAATTACCACAAGGTGAAACTGCTGATGGAATTAACTATAACACAAAAATACAGAATGAAACACACCTAAATCTCTAATGAGACAGCCTCCAATGAACTTGTAAGTTCAAATTCTACCACAGTGGACACCTCTGGAAAAGAACGCTTGAGTTTCCAGCTTTTGTTATGATTCCTCGATTGAGGAGCAGAAGGACAATGCCTCTTTAAACATGCAACGAGGTGTCCAGCCAGGCACTGGACAACCACTCCACTAACAGGGAAGCCTTTAACATTATCCAAAGGCGAGTGCTGGCAGGGGTCAAGCACTGACTCAGCTGCCTGAAGTCAACCAGAAACTACTGTCTTTAACGACAGTGCATTCCACAGACAGCGACTTTAACAAGGTGCGAAACGAGGCTTCTTTCTGAATGGATTGGTACA
This sequence comes from Acropternis orthonyx, assembly GCA_035583155.1. Lineage (NCBI taxonomy): Eukaryota > Metazoa > Chordata > Aves > Passeriformes > Rhinocryptidae > Acropternis > Acropternis orthonyx. The sequence goes on along the minus strand of JAWWEU010000038.1, from coordinate 3,918,291 downwards.
ATCGCCAAACCAAGGAAGCCTTGCTAAGCAGCGGTGTGTTCCCCGCAGTGGCAGGGCCGGCTCCCTGCTCACCATGGCAGCGTTGTGCTCCTCCAGAGCCGTGGCTTTGATGACCTTGCGCAGGAGCCGGCGGTTCCGCAGAGCGTGCTGCTGCCTCTTGAAGCGCTCGTACAGCAACTGGTTGTGCAGCAAAAGCAGCTGGTTGCGCAGGGTGTGAATCTCATCTGAAGGGGGAGAACCTGCATCGGGAGGCAGAAGAGGTTACTGAGCTGCGCTGCCCCTGTTCCACACGTGGGGAGTGTTTTCTAAAGTCAAACATTAGGTTTATTTGAAATTACAACTGAAAAATCTCTCTGCTCTATCTGATCTCCAACACAATCTTTGAATTGCAAACATTTTCCCCAAAGCGACATGTATATGCTTCAAATGGGTTTCTCCTTCTATTAAGGAAAAAAAGCCAAGTTCACCATCACTATAGAAGCCTCAGAGTACAAAACTCTGACAGACACACGAGTGAAGAAGCAAGAAAAATGATCATCAGTTTTATATTCAACTGGTAGTGAGAAGGTGGAAGGATCTGTTAAATGATCAGCATCAACCCAAAGCTTAGCAGGTCTGAAATGGTCAAAACCAGAAGTGTCTAGAATTGTGGGGAAGGCACTTGGCACTTATCAAAGGTGAAAAGTAGCAGCTCATCTATTGCTAAGTAGATAAACCATGACTTAATGGAGGGCACCATCTTTTTGCAGCACTAGCTATAAAAAAAAAAAAAAAAAAAAAACCCAACCAAAAAGTATGCAGGTCATTGTTTAAGCAAGTCTAATAATAGAGGAACAGATTGCCAAAACACATGAGAAATTTCCTCACCTCCAAAGTGAGTCCAGTCAGCAGATTTGCTTGGCAGAGACAATCTGAAAAATGAAAATGCAGCATTAACAGGTAAGTTTGGATATAAAACCACTCTGCAAGTCACTTTCAAATGGAATGTGCACCTCTAAAGATCTTACAGACTAGTAAAAGTACAATTAAGGTCAGCCGGTATAAAAAGAATAAGGAGGAAGTTGTGCAGCTCCTTTTCAGGCACAGCTATTAAAATTAAAAGGAGTAACAAGAAAGTCTGCAAAGTAAGATTTTCAGTCACCTACTTGTTCAGCTCCTTAGTGTGTGCATCTGCTCCTTGCTGAATCAGTCTGTCGAGCACTTCCACGGGAGAAGTCGAGCACATACAGTCATCATCCTGGGTTCCCTTGGCTTTCTTTAGCAGCTCCTCAGTCTTCTTGCCAACAAAGAGGTAGGCAGTCTTTGGTAATGCAACCTCGAAGAGGTGCTCATAGAGGGGAGGCTGCCCACTCCCAAACACCACTCTCCTTTGTGCTGGTACTTTGCACGGGCTGGGAGTGAGAATGCTCGTCTCCCCAGAGGTTCCTTCCCTGTTCCCAGCAGGGCTTTCCCCAGAGCCTCCACAGGGCTTGTCTATGGGAGTAAACGTTTGTCTGGGTGTTTCCCGTGCATTCTCAGGCCCAGGCTTGTCCAGAGATGTTAAAGGCTCCGAGGTCTGGCTGTGTCCCTGAACGCTGGAGACGGCTGAGTGGGTTTTCTTCTGAGAGCCTGACAGACTTTCATTTGTGCGGTAAAACGGGGAGTCAAACCCTCCTCTAGGCACCATGTGTTCAGCATCGGTCGTGATCTCCGAGATCTCCTTAGATATTGCATCTGAGGAGAGGGGGGAGCATCGTTACTCATCCTGTATTTCAGCATTACCAACATTTCCTTAGCCAGGGTGTAGGGAAGGATGACAGGCATTACCTTCTTCTCTGTCCTTTTCAGCACTATCTTCAAACGACAAACCACCTAAAAACTCTGGAAGATCACTTAAGGTTACTGAACTTTTACTACTGGGTATGTCTGAAAAAAAAAAAAAAAAAGAAACAAGAAGTTAGTTGTTCAGGTGCAGTTTTCTCCAGCCTTAGCACAGCATAAAACACAAGTCTTTTACTGCTGCAAGGTCCTTAGGATAAGCTTGTCCTTCCTTCCGATGCTTCCTCAAAGGAGGAAATTATCTGACTGCTGTTCCATTCCATGTGGAAACCACGTGGATCAGTCACAGGACAGTCCCAATCCCAGAATGAAATTCTGTAAACTTAACAGTTGCTATTGCACAACCTCTGTAAGGATGTGCTGTTTTCAATTTAACCCATTAAATAACTAGAATAAAAAAGGTGGCTTGTGTGCAGTGTGGCTGCTGTACTTCCACCTTAGCACTAACCTCCCTTTAGCTTCCTATGTGGCTCCACAAGGACACAGTACTTGCCTGAAAAAAGGAAGCTTAGCAACCTGATGCAATACAAACTTGCCAACATGTGGCTGAGAGAGCTGCCTGCCAGGGGGGCACACACCAGAGCAAGCAGGGTAGAAACCTCATGCTCAGCTCAGTCACGGATCAGGAGCCCAGGGAAAAACCTGGCCTGTTCTTAACATGGAATTCAGGAAGTTCAGATTCCAGTGTTACTACACAACCACACCAAGGAGGTTCCCCTCTCATCTCTACTTTGAAGGCAGTAAAGATTCACAGCACAGAAGTCTCAAATACAGTGCCAAAAATCCCTTTCCACAGATGTCACGACAGGGAACAGAAAATGGAATCTACATTTACCTACTAAAAGTTGAGTTCCTCAACCATTCACCGCTGATTTCAATATTTCACAGGACTTTAAAAAAATGTTCGAGTACAGCCATGTAATTGTAGATAGGAAACAAAGTATTTCCAAAAGCCTTTAAAAGGGAGCATCATATCTCTCCTTATGTGCTGTCTTAGTTTGATCCAGACACGTGATATAAAACTTGCTGAAGTAAGACTTCATATACAACATGCTGCTTCTAATTAAACAAATTAACCCTCAAAGAATCAGCTTTTATAAAAAATAAATATCCTCTTTCAGCCTTCAGTGTAGATCTGCATATTTAAACATGCATAAGAATGCAGGAGAGCCAGGTTAAAAAAAAAAAAAACCTGCAAGCTATTTCTGAAGGTGAATAGTTAAAATGAAATCAAAAGCATCACAAGGTTTTATGTTGAATCACAGGTTAAGGCAGGATCCTGAAACTACAAAGAACCCGGGAGGGGGG